>JAAEAF010010262.1:0-19073 GCA_011037195.1 Triatoma infestans
CAGAGATAACATAAACATGGACCACTATAATTCCCCAGCCTACCTTTAATGCTGTAGGTTGGAATATGTAACTATCTCTTGCAGTTACATATCCTTCGACGTCCTTGCTTCTTTCACTTCATTACACTGGACACAAGACACAGTTTAAAATATTATAATCACAAAATTGTAGAACGCACTACTATTCTGCGCTAAATTTGGAATATCCGTGGACTAACTTTTTTTTTCGCACTAGTTAAAATAATCATTTATTTTGATAATAAACAATAAAAAGCACTCCCGTCACCAACCGCTCTCGCACTACCTGTAAAAAAGTATAGTAATATTCAATTAATAGTGTAGTTCGGGTAAAATTTAGTAACCATCATTGCAGAAGTTTCTGCGTAAGAAGAATAATAATATTGAAATAAAGGAATGAAAATTTACCATGTGCAAAAATATGGTATGAAACAATAACATAACTACGGTTTTACTGCAATTATTATAGTTCTAATGGAAAATTGTTATTTTCCTTTACTCCTAGTAAGTGGAAATATTGCGATTGTCTTAAATTGCGTTTTTACCAGAAATACATTTAGAAACATGCACTCTAATCCAAAATGACCTGCTTTTATAGCTTTTCAAATTTCTATGAAAACAGATTGTATCATGTAGCCTTGGCTTACCTTCTAGTAAGCTTGCTAGTCGTCCAAGAAACTATATTTTCAAAGCCAGCTGCTAAATATCTTGGGATGACGTTTCAAACTACCTTCAGCTTCGCCGAACATATTAGACGAGCAACTGACGAGACTGAATTGATGCTAGAAACCAACATGCTAGAAACACTGAATATTTGAGTATAATAAAAATAATAAAGTGAAAAGGCAGGTGGTAGCAGCAACACACACGCAAATTTTAGAGCTTTGTAACACATCGACGAAAATAGAATTTTACATCAAAATCCAAAAATCTCGTCGAGATGGCTGTGATTCTCAGCTGGATGCCTAATATTTGTTTAGAATGAGCAAGTAAACAAACGTGAAGTAATTGTGGCTTCGTGTATTTTAATGAATTTCTATTGTAATTACATCATAAACATAGAATATAGTATCACATTGATTACCATAACTAGTAATTAAGAAGATGCGCTCTAATGCGAAAAGACATGCATCAATAAGTTTCCCCATCCCGGGAATCACGTGCCCCAGCCCGCACGTGATCGTCGTCGCCAGCCATTCTAATGCGACGTCCGCTAAACCCAACATATCACAAAATAAGTGCAACTGCACCATCATTAATGCTTGGAAATCAGTTTGTCTCATGTAGCCATGGCTTACCTTCCACTTGCCAGCCGCGTTGAAACTGCATTTACAATGTCAACCGCTAAATATCTAGGAATCATGTTTCAAACTAAGATAAGCTTCGCCGACCACATTACGAAGCAGCTGACGAAGCTAAAATAATGCTAGAAACCAACATGCTAGAAAGACTGAACATTAGGGTATAATAAAAATGATAAAGTGAAAAGGAAGGAGGTGCCGAAAACACGCCGCTAATTTTAGAGCTTTATAATACCGCGGCGGAAATAGAATTTAACATCAAGATACAAAAATAACGCCGAGACGATTGTGATTATCCTCTGGCAGCCTCACTTTTTTTTTTTTAGCCTCAACAGGTGAACAAGCCTGTATTATTTGCGGCTAAGTGTATTATAATAGAATCCTAAAAACTATAATTCCAGTACTGAAAACTTCATTTCGTCGACTATGACGTCGTTCCACTTTTTCAAATTTGAATTATTGGAAACATATCTTGTAATTAGTAATATTTCAGCGCGAAAATTTGACCACTGTACAATTTTTTCAATTAAATCTTTATCGAATAATAATGTAATAGCTTGGAAAAATTATACAGTATTCCGCCAGGTAAACTTTTGATCCTACTTGCCATGTAATATCGTCTAATATATAGCATCCACATCTGCCCCTGGCCAAAGTGAGTGACTTAGTAATGCTTTGCGACAGTTATAAAGGCGGCCCTAAAACTATCATGAAATGAGCATCATCGGCTTCACTAGTAATAATTGAATTTGGCAAGCTTCTCGTGTCTTCATAGTCCATCAAGCAATAGCCACCTATGTAATTTGGTGTATTTACGTTACAAGTTCTTCCATCCTTACTCGAATATATTATACGTCTTTTTCTCAACGCGAATTTCTGCGAATTTTTGACCTTTGATACCCACACAAAAAAAAATAATTCTAATGAAACGTGAAATGAAATACTAATTACTCTTCAAATCGATAACTTTTTTACTTCAACACTTGCCGAAACTGACATTCCGAAGCTGACCAACAATACTGCACCTCACTGAATACAATAGGCTAAAACAAATATTAATTTATGTTAATTAAATCCAATAGAGAAACTCTGGTACAAACCAAAACATGAAATAGGCAATAAAGTTGACAAAAGCATTACAAGATTATCATAATATAAACAAAAGTGAATTCAACTATACCTACCCCAAAAATAAAATAAATGAACAGGCTAGGTCAGTAACCTACACAATAGTATACACTTTTACTTTAAAACACTAAAATATTATTCACTTTTTTGGTATTTTCCAATTTTTTTGCACATTCGATTTCGATTTTCTTCAAACTTGATATATCAACTACACATACAATCATCTACCACTTTTTTTCAAAAATTTCTCTTGAAAAATTCATTGAAGGGCTCTTTTGAGAGAAGGTTGAGGTTAGGATTTCCTCTAAGGTGCTTTTTCAGTTTACTATACAATTCTATCATCTAAATAATATTAATTAGAATGAAATGTGTTGTTGAAATTCTGAGTTTTCAAAAAAATCCGATGACCAGAAGTGCGTTTTCACTGAAGAAAATTAGTAAACCGCAAGTGCGCTTTTACTGAACATTTTATTTCGTTTTCGACAAACCCCAAGGAATTTCATCAAACTTGGTACACAAACTAATAAATTGATCAAGTAGGTACAATTCTGAAAACTGGAGTAAGAGAAAGTTGTGTGCGTGTTTCACACCAGACTTTTTTTTTCTTTTGTAGGGGAAATTCACATATATCTACACAAATGCAATCTGCAATAATAAACATGTTAAGAATTCACTTACCGACTCTGCTCTACCTGGACTGGAAGTTCCGAAGAAGGATATTAATAGTGGCCATATAAATGTTTAATTAAATAATTATAATTCCAATTATTAATTTCGTAACCGTATCATGCAAGATATCAATGTTGTCATAGATTATATAAAGCCTTATTTACGCATTTGACGATTTTATTAAGCAAACTATTTGGAATGGAAAAGTAAATTCTGAAAAGTCTAAGAATTTTCCAGAGTGAAGATTTTGGCTAAACATAATATCACAAGGAATTAGTAATACATCACATTTTCACTACTATCAAATATTCAATCTCTAACAAGCACTAAGTAATATAGAATTTATGTAGCAAACATTCATGCGACTTGACATAATTTGAATGAATTATAATTATTTGGAATTTATTTAAACCGAGTTCATTTCATCCTAAGGTTTTTATGAACGGAGAATCCAGAGACAACATAAACATGGACCACTATAATTCCCCAGCCTACCTTTAATGCTGTAGGTTGGAATATGTAACTATCTCTTGCAGTTACATATCCTTCGACGTCCTTGCTTCTTTCACTTCATTACACTGGACACAAGACACAGTTTAAAATATTATAATCACAAAATTGTAGAACGCACTACTATTCTGCGCTAAATTTGGAATATCCGTGGACTAACTTTTTTTTTCGCACTAGTTAAAATAATCATTTATTTTGATAATAAACAATAAAAAGCACTCCCGTCACCAACCGCTCTCGCACTACCTGTAAAAAAGTATAGTAATATTCAATTAATAGTGTAATTCGGGTAAAATTTAGTAACCATCATTGCAGAAGTTTCTGCGTAAGAAGAATAATAATATTGAAATAAAGGAATGAAAATTTACCATGTGCAAAAATATGGTATGAAACAATAACATAACTACGGTTTTACTGCAATTATTATAGTTCTAATGGAAAATTGTTATTTTCCTTTACTCCTAGTAAGTGGAAATATTGCGATTGTCTTAAATTGCGTTTTTACCAGAAATACATTTAGAAACATGTACTCTAATCCAAAATGACCTGCTTTTATAGCTTTTCAAATTTCTATGAAAACAGATTGTATCATGTAGCCTTGGCTTACCTTCTAGTAAGCTTGCTAGTCGTCCAAGAAACTATATTTTCAAAGCCAGCTGCTAAATATCTTGGGATGACGTTTCAAACTACCTTCAGCTTCGCCGAACATATTAGACGAGCAACTGACGAGACTGAATTGATGCTAGAAACCAACATGCTAGAAACACTGAATATTTGAGTATAATAAAAATAATAAAGTGAAAAGGCAGGTGGTAGCAGCAACACACATGCAAATTTTAGAGCTTTGTAACACATCGACGAAAATAGAATTTTACATCAAAATCCAAAAATCTCGTCGAGATGGCTGTGATTCTCAGCTGGATGCCTAATATTTGTTTAGACTGAGCAAGTAAACAAACGTGAAGTAATTGTGGCTTCGTGTATTTTAATGAATTTCTATTGTAATTACATCATAAACATAGAATATAGTATCACATTGATTACCATAACTAGTAATTAAGAAGATGCGCTCTAATGCGAAAAGACATGCATCAATAAGTTTCCCCATCCCGGGAATCACGTGCCCCAGCCCGCACGTGATCGTCGTCGCCAGCCATTCTAATGCGACGTCCGCTAAACCCAACATATCACGAAATAAGTGCAACTGCACCATCATTAATGCTTGGAAATCAGTTTGTCTCATGTAGCCATGGCTTACCTTCCACTTGCCAGCCGCGATGAAACTGCATTTACAATATCAACCGCTAAATATCTAGGAATCATGTTTCAAACTAAGATAAGCTTCGCCGACTACATTAGGAAGCAGCTGACGAAGCTGAAATAATGCTAGAAACCAACATGCTAGAAAGACTGAACATTAGGGTATAATGAAAATGATAAAGTGAAAAGGAAGGAGGTACGGAAAACACGCCGCTAATTTTAGAGCTTTATAATAACTCGGCGGAAATAGAATTTAACAACAAGATCCAAAAATAACGACGAGACGCCTGCGATTATCCGCTGGCTGCCTCAATTTTTTTTTTAGCCTCAACAGGTGAGCAAGCCTGAATTAATTGCGGCTAAGTGTATTTTAATAGAATCTTAAAAACTATAATTCCAGTACTAAAAAGTTCATTTCGTCGACTGTGACGTCCCTCAACTTTTCCAAATTTGAATTATTGGGAACATATGTTGTAATTAGTAACATTTCAGCGCGCGAATTTGACCACTGTACAATTTATTCAATTAAATCTTTATCGAATAATAATGTAAAAGCGTGGAAAAATTATACAGTATTCCGCCAGGTCTACTTTTGATCCTACTTGCCATGTAATATCGTCTTATATAGCATCCACATCTGCCCCTGGCCAAAGTGAGTGACTTAGTAATGCTTTGCGACAGTTATAAAGGCGGCCCTAAAACTATCATGAAATGAGCATCATCGGCTTCACTAGTAATAATTGAATTTGGCAAGCTTCTCGTGTCTTCATAGTCCATCAAGCAATAGCCACCTATGTAATTTGGTGTATTTACGTTACAAGTTCTTCCATCCTTACTCGAATATATTATACGTCTTTTTCTCAACGCGAATTTCTGCGAATTTTTGACATTTGATACCCACAAAGAAAAAAAATAATTCCAATGAAACGTGAAATGAAATACTAATTACTCTTCAAATCGATAACTTTTTTACTTTCAACACTTGCCGAAACTGACATTCCGAAGCTGACCAACAATACTGCACCTCACTGAATACAATAGGCTAAAACAAATATTAATTTATGTTAATTAATCCAATAGGATTTGGTTTGACTCTAGTACAAACCAAAACATGAAATAGGCAATAAAGTTTACAAAAGCATTACAAGATTAACATAATATAAACAAAAGTTAACTCAACTATACCTACCTCAAAAATTAAATAAATGAACAGGCTAGGTCAGTAACCTACACAATGGTATACACTTTTACATTAAAACACTAAAATATTATTCACTTTTTTGGTATTTTCCAATTTTCTTGCAGATTCGACGATTTCCTTCAAACTTGATATATCAACTACACATACAATCATCTACCACTTTTATTTAAAAAATTTCTCTTGAAAAATTCATTGAAGGGCTCTTTTGAGAGAAGTTTGAGGTTAGGATTTCCTCTAAGGTGCTTTTTCAGTTTACTATACAATTCTATCATCTAAATGATATTAATTAGAATGAAATGTGTTGCTCAAATTCTGAGTTTTCAAAAAAATCCGATGACCAGAAGGGCGTTTTCACTGAAGAAAATTAGTAAACCGCAAGTGCGCTTTTGCTGAACATTTTATTCGTTTTCGACAAACGCCAAGGAATTTCATCAAACTTAGTACACAAACTAAAAAATTGGTCAAGTAGGTACAATTCTAATAACTGGAGTAAGAGAAAGTTGTGTGCGCTTTTCCCACCAGACTTTTTTTTTTTGTAGGGGAAATTCACATATATCTACACAAATGCAATCTGCAATAATAAACATGTTAAGAATTCACTTACCGACTCTGCTCTACCTGGACTGGAAGTTCCGAAGAAGGATATTAATAGTGGCCATATAAATGTTTAATTAAATAATTATAATTCCAATTATTAAATTCATAACAGTATCATGCAAGATAGCATCGTTGTCATAAATTATATAAAACCTTATTTACGTAGTTGACGATTTTATTGAGGAAACTATTTGGACTGGAAAAGTAAATTCTGAAAAGTCCAGAATTTTCCAGAGTGAAGATTTTTGCTAAACATAATATCACAAGGAATTAGTAATACATCACATTTTCACTACTATCAAATATTCAATCTCTAACAAGCACTAAGTAATATAGAATTTATGTAGCAAACATTCATGCGACTTGACATAATTTGAATGAATTATAATTATTTGGAATTTATTTAAACCGAGTTCATTTCATCCTAAGATTTTTATGAACGGAGAATCCAGAGACAACATAAACATGGACCACTATAATTCCCCAGCCTACCTTTAATGCTGAAGGTTGGAATATGTAACAATCTCTTGCAGTTACATATCCTTCGATGTCCTTGCTTCTTTCACTTCATTACACTGGACACAAGACACAGTTTAAAATATTATAATCACAAAATTCAAGAACGCACTACTATTCTGCGCTAAATTTGGAATATCCGTGGACTAACTTTTTTTTACCGCACTAGTTAAAATAATCATTTATTTTGATAATAAACAATACAAAGCACTCCCGTTACCAACCGCTCTCGCACTACCTGTAAAAAAGTATAGTAATATTCAATTAATAGTGTAGTTCGGGTAAAATTTAGTAACCATCATTGCAGAAGTTTCTGCGTAGGAAGAATAATAATATTGAAATAAAGGAATGAAAATTTACCATGTGCATAAATATGGTATGAAACAATAACATAACTACGGTTTTACTGCAATTATTATAGTTCTAATGGAAAATTGTTATTTTCCTTTACTCCTAGTAAGTGGAAGTATTGCGATTGTGTTAAATTGCGTTTTTACCAGAAATACATTTAGAAACATGCACTCTAATCCAAAATGACCTGCTTTTATAGGTTTTCAAATTTCTATGAAAACAGATTGTATCATGTAGCCTTGGCTTACCTTCTAGTGGCGAGTCGTCCAAGAAACTATATTTTCAAAGCCAGCCGCTAAATATCTTGGGATGACGTTTCAAACTAAGATGATCTTCGCCGAACATATTAGACGAGCAACTGACGAGACTGAATTGATGCTAGAAACCAACATGCTAGAAACACTGAATATTTAAGTATAATAAAGTGAAAAGGCAGGTGGTAGCGGCAACACAGACGCAAGGTTTAGAGCTTAATAACACATCGACGAAAATAGAATTTTACATCAAAATCCAAAAATATCGTCGAGATGCCTGTGATTCTCCGCTGGTTGCCTAATATTTGTTTAGCCTGAGCAAGTAAACAAACGTGAAGTAATTGTGGCTTCGTGTATTTTAATGAATTTCTATTGTAATTACATCATAAACTTAGAATATAATATCAAATTGATTACCATAACTAGTAATTAAGAAGCATGCGCTCTAATCCGAAAAGACATGCGTTCATAGGTTTCCCCACTCCGGGAATCACGGTGCCCCAGCCCGCACGTGATCGTCGTCGCCAGCCATTCTAATGCGACGTCCGCTAAACCCAACATATTACGAAATAAGTGTAACTGCACCATTATTAATGCTTTGAAAACAGTTTGTATCATGTAGCCATGGCTTACCGTCCAGTTGCCAGCCGGCGATGAAACTGCATTTACAATGTCAACCGCTAAATATCTAGGAATCATGTTTCAAACTAAGATAAGCTTGGCCAACCACATTAGGCGAGCAGTTGACGAAGCTGAAATAATGCTAGAAAGACTGAACATTAGGGTATAATAGAAATGATAAAGTGAAAAGGAGGGAGGTACCGAAAACACGCCGCAACGTGCTTGTTAGAGCTTTATAATAACTCGGCGGAAATAGAATTTAACATCACGATTCAAAAATAACGCCGAGCCGCCTGTGATTATCCGCTGACTGCCTCATTTTTTTTTTTAGCCTCAACAGCTGAACAAGACTGAATTAGTTGCGGTTAAATGTATTTTAATAGAATCCTAAAAACTATAATTCCCGTACTGGAAACTTCATTTCGTCGACTATGACGTCCTTCCACTTTTTCAAATTTGAATTATTGGAAACATATGTTGTAATTAGTAACATTTCAGCGCGAAAAAGTTGACACACTGTAAATTTTTCAATTATAATTAAATTTTAGCGAATAATATGCTAATAGCTTGGAAATAAGTATACAGTTCCGCCAGGTAACGTTTGATCCTACTTGCCATGTAATATCGTCTAATATATAGCATCCACATCTGCCCCTGGCCAAAGTGAGTGACTAGTAATGCTTTGCGACAGTTATAAAGGCGGCCCTAAAACTATCATGAAATGAGCATCATCGGCTTCACTAGTAATAATTGAATTTGGCAAGCTTCTCGTGTCTTCATAGTCCATCAAGCAATAGCCACCTATGTAATTTGGTGTATTTACGTTACAAGTTCTTTCATCTTTACTCGAATATATTATACGTCGTTTTCTTAACGCAAATTTCTCCGAATTTTTGACCTTTGATACCCACACAAAAAAAAAATTATTCTAATGAAACGTGAAATGAAATACTAATTACTCTTAAAATCGATAACTTTTTTACTTTCAACACTTGCCGAAGCTGACCAACATACTGCACCTCACTGAATACAATAGGCTAAAACAAATATTAATTTATATTAATTAAATCCAATAGAGAAACTCTGGTACAAACCAAAACATGAAATAGGCAATAAAGTTTACAAAAGCATGACAAGATTAACATAATATAAACAAAAGTTAACTCAACTATACCTACCTCAAAAATAAAATAAATGAACAGGCTAGGTCAGTAACCTACACAATAGTATACACTTTTACTTTAAACCACTAAAATATTATTCACTTTTTTGGTATTTTCCAATTTTTTTGCACATTCGATTTCGATTTTCTTCAAACTTGATATATCAACTACACATACAATCATCTACCACTTTTTTTTCAAAATTTCTCTTGAAAAATTCATTGAAGGGCTCTTTTGAGAGAAGGTTGAGGTTAGGATTTCCTCTAAGGTGCTTTTTCAGTTTACTATACAATTCTATCATCTAAATAATATTAATTAGAATGAAATGTGTTGTTGAAATTCTGAGTTTTCAAAAAAATCCTATGACCAGAAGTGCGTTTTCACTGAAGAAAATTAGTAAACCGCAAGTGCGCTTTTACTGAACATTTTATTTCGTTTTCGACAAACCCCAAGGAATTTCATCAAACTTGGTACACAAACTAAAAAATTGATCAAGTAGGTACAATTCTGAAAACTGGAGTAAGAGAAAGTTGTTGGGTGTTCACACCAGACTTTGTTTTTTCTTGTAGGGGAAATTCACAATAATATTAACAAATGCAATCTGCCATAATAAACATGTTAGAATTCACTTACCGACGTCTGCTCTACTGGACTGTGAAGTCCGCAGAAGGATATTAATAGTGGCATATAAGGTTAATTAAATAATTATAATTCCAATTATTAATTGTAACCGTATCTGCCAGATATCACTGTTGTCATAATTATAAGAAAACCTTATTACGCATTTGAGATTTTATTAAGCAAAATATTTGGATGGAAAAGTAAATCTGAAACGTCCTAAGAATTTTCCCAGAGTGAAAATTTTTGCTAAACATAATATCACAAGGAATTGATAATACATCACATTTTCATTAGTATCAAATATTGAATCTCTAACAAGCATTAAGTAATATAGAATTTATGTAGCAAACATTCATGCGACTTGACATAATTTGAATGAATTATAATTATTTGGAATTTATATAAACCGAGTTCATTTCATCCTAAGATTTTATGAACGGAGAATCCAGAGATAACATAAACATGGACCACTATAATTCCCCAGCCTACCTTTAATGCTGTAGGTTGGAATATGTAACAATCTCTTCCAGTTACATATCCTTCGATGTCCTTGCTTCTTTCACTTCATTACACTGGACACAAGACACAGTTTAAAATATTATAATCACAAAATTGTAGAACGCACTACTATTCTGCGCTAAATTTGGAATATCCGTGGACTAACTTTTTTTTTCGCACTAGTTAAAATAATCATTTATTTTGATAATAAACAATAAAAAGCACTACCGTCACCAACGCTCTCGCACTTACATTAAAAAAGTATAGTAAATATGCAATTATAGCGTAATTCGGGTAAACTTACGTAACCAGTCATTGCAGAAGTTTCTGCGTAGAAGAATAACTAATATTGAAATAAAGAATGGAAAATTTACCATGTGCACAAAATAGGTGATGACCAGAACTAACTACGGGTTTTACTGCATTATTACGTTCTAATGGACAATTGTTATTTTCCTTACTCCTCGTAAGTGGAAATATGCGATGTCTTAAATTGCGTTTTTACCAGAAATACATTTAGAAACATGCACTCTAATCCAAAATGACCTGCTTTTATAGCTTTTCAAATTTCTATGAAAACAGATTGTATCATGTAGCCTTGGCTTACCTTCTAGTAAGCTTGCTAGTCGTCCAAGAAACTATATTTTCAAAGCCAGCCTCTAAATATCTTGGGATGACGTTTCAAACTACCTTCAGCTTTGCCGAACATATTAGACGAGCAACTGACGAGACTGAATTCATGCTAGAAACCAACATGCTAGAAACACTGAATATTTGAGTATAATAAAAATAATAAAGTGAAAAGGCAGGTGGTAGCGGCAACACACACGCAAATTTTAGAGCTTTATAACACATCGACGAAAATAGAATTTTACATCAAAATCCAAAAATATCGTCGAGATGGCTGTGATTCTCAGCTGGACGCCTAATATTTGTTTAGACTGAGCAAGTAAACAAACGTGAAGTAATTGTGGCATCGTGTATTTTAATGAATTTCTATTGTAATTACATCATAAACTTAGAATATAATATCAAATTGATTACCATAACTAGTAATTAAGAAGCATGCGCTCTAATCCGAAAAGACATGCGTTAATAGGTTTCCCCATCCCGGGAATCACGTGCCCCAGCCCGCACGTGATCGTCGTCGCCAGCCATTCTAATGCGACGTCCGCTAAACCCAACATATTACGAAATAAGTGTAACTGCTTTGAAATCAGTTTGTATCATGTTGGCATGGCCTACCTTCCAGTTGCCAGCCGGCGATGAAACTGCATTTACAATGTCAACCGCTAAATATCTAGGAATCATATTTCAAACTAAGATAAGCTTCGCCGACCACATTAGGAAGCAGCTGACGAAGCTGAAATAATGCTAGAAACCAACATGCTAGAAAGACTGAACATTAGGGTATAATGAAAATGATAAAGTGAAAAGGAAGGAGGTACCGAAAACACACCGCTAATTTTAGAGCTTTATAATAACTCGACGGAAATAGAATTTAACAACAAGATCCAAAAATAACGACAAGAAGCCTGTGATTATCCGCTGGCTGCCTCATTTTTTTTTTTAGCCTCAACAGGTGAGCAAGCCTGAATTAATTGCGGCTAAGTGTATTTTAATAGAATCTTAAAAACTATAATTCCAGTACTGAAAATTTCATTTCGTCGACTATGACGTCCTTCAACTTTTCCAAAATTGAATTATTGGGAACATATGTTGTAATTAGTAACATTTCAGCGCGGGAATTTGACCACTGTACAATTTATTCAATTAAATCTTTATCGAATAATAATGTAAAAGCGTGGAAAAATTATACAGTATTCCGCCAGGTCTACTTTTGATCCTACTTGCCATGTAATATCGTTTAATATAGCATTCACATCTGCCCCTGGCCAAAGTGAGTGACTTAGTAATGCTTTGCGACAGTTATATTAACGGTCCTAAAACTATCATGAAATGAGCAATCATCGACTTCACCAGTAATAATTGAATTTGGCAAGCTTCTCGTGTCTTCATAGTCCATCAAGCAATAGCCACCTATGTAATTTGGTGTATTTACGTTACAAGTTCTTCCATCCTTACTCGAATATATTATACGTCCTTTTCTCAACGCGAATTTCTGCGAATTTTTGACCTTTGATACCCACACAAAAAAAAAATAATTCTAATGAAACGTGAAATGAAATACTAATTACTCTTAAAATCGATAACTTTTTTACTTTCAACACTTGCCGAAACTTACATTCCGAAGCTGACCAACAATACTGCACCTCACTGAATACAATAGGCTAAAACAAATATTAATTTATATTAATTAAATCCAATAGAGAAACTCTGGTACAAACCAAAACATGAAATAAGCAATAAAGTTTACAAAAGCATGACAAGATTAACATAATATAAACAAAAGTTAACTCAACTATACCTACCTCAAAAATAAAATAAATGAACAGGCTAGGTCAGTAACCTACACAATAGTATACACTTTTACTTTAAAACACTAAAATATTATTCACTTTTTTGGTATTTTCCAATTTTTTTGCACATTCGATTTCGATTTTCTTCAAACTTGATATATCAACTACACATACAATCATCTACCACTTTTATTTCAAAAATTTCTCTTGAAAAATTCATTGAAGGGCTCTTTTGAGAGAAGGTTGAGGTTAGGATTTCCTCTAAGGTGCTTTTTCAGTTTACTATACAATTCTATCATCTAAATAATATTAATTAGAATGAAATGTGTTGTTGAAATTCTGAGTTTTTAAAAAAATCGGATGACCAGCAGTGCGTTTTTACTGAAGAAAATTAGTAAACCGCAAGTGCGCTTTTACTGAACACTTTATTTCGTTTTCGACAAACGCCAAGGAATTTCATCAAACTTACTACACAAACTATAAAATTAGGTACAATTCTGAAAACTGGAGTAAGAGAAAGTTGTGTGCGTGTTTCACACCAGACTTTTTTTTTTCTTTTGCAGGGCAAATTCACATATATCTACACAAATGCAACCTGCAAATGACTCTGCTCTACCTGGACTGGAAGTTCCGAAGAAGGATATTAATAGTGGCCATATAAATGTTTAATTAAATAATTATAATTCCAATTATTAAATTCATAACAGTATCATGCGTTGTCATAAATTATATAAAAACTTATTTACGTATTTGACGATTTTATTGGGGAAACTATTTGGAATGGAAAAGTAAATTCTGAAAAGTCTAAGAATTTTCCAGAGTGAAGATTTTTGCTAAACATAATATCACAAGGAATTAGCAATACATCACATTTTCACTACTATCAAATATTCAATCTCTAACAAGCACTAAGTAATATAGAATTTATGTAGCAAACATTCATGCGACTTGACATAATTTGAATGAATTATAATTATTTGGAATTTATTTAAACCGAGTTCATTTCATCCTAAGATTTTTATGAACGGAGAATCCAGAGACAACATAAACATGGACCACTATAATTCCCCAGCCTACCTTTAATGCTGTAGGTTGGAATATGTAACTATCTCTTGCAGTTACATATCCTTCGACGTCCTTGCTTCTTTCACTTCATTACACTGGACACAAGACACAGTTTAAAATATTATAATCACAAAATTGTAGAACGCACTACTATTCTGCGCTAAATTTGGAATATCCGTGGACTAACTTTTATTTTCGCACTAGTTAAAATAATCATTTATTTTGATAATAAACAATAAAAAGCACTCCCGTCACCAACCGCTCTCGCACTACCTGTAAAAAAGTATAGTAATATTCAATTAATAGTGTAATTCGGGTAAAATTTAGTAACCATCATTGCAGAAGTTTCTGCGTAAGAAGAATAATAATATTGAAATAAAGGAATGAAAATTTACCATGTGCAAAAATATGGTATGAAACAATAACATAACTACGGTTTTACTGCAATTATTATAGTTCTAATGGAAAATTGTTATTTTCCTTTACTCCTAGTAAGTGGAAATATTGCGATTGTCTTAAATTGCGTTTTTACCAGAAATACATTTAGAAACATGCACTCTAATCCAAAATGACCTGCTTTTATAGCTTTTCAAATTTCTATGAAAACTGATTGTATCATGTAGCCTTGGCTTACCTTCTAGTAAGCTTGCTAGTCGTCCAAGAAACTATATTTTCAAAGCCAGCTGCTAAATATCTTGGGATGACGTTTCAAACTACCTTCAGCTTCGCCGAACATATTAGACGAGCAACTGACGAGACTGAATTCATGCTAGAAACCAACATGCTAGAAACACTGAATATTTGAGTATAATAAAAATAATAAAGTGAAAAGGCAGGTGGTAGCAGCAACACACACGCAAATTTTAGAGCTTTGTAACACATCGACGAAAATAGAATTTTACATCAAAATCCAAAAATCTCGTCGAGATGGCTGTGATTCTCAACTGGATGCCTAATATTTGTTTAGACTGAGCAAGTAAACAAACGTGAAGTAATTGTGGCTTCGTGTATTTTAATGAATTTCTATTGTAATTACATCATAAACATAGAATATAGTATCACATTGATTACCATAACTAGTAATTAAGAAGATGCGCTCTAATGCGAAAAGACATGCATCAATAAGTTTCCCCATCCCGGGAATCACGTGCCCCAGCCCGCACGTGATCGTCGTCGCCAGCCATTCTAATGCGACGTCCGCTAAACCCAACATATCACAAAATAAGTGCAACTGCACCATCATTAATGCTTGGAAATCAGTTTGTCTCATGTAGCCATGGCTTACCTTCCACTTGCCAGCCGCGATGAAACTGCATTTACAATATCAACCGCTAAATATCTAGGAATCATGTTTCAAACTAAGATAAGCTTCGCCGACCACATTACGAAGCAGCTGACGAAGCTAAAATAATGCTAGAAACCAACATGCTAGAAAGACTGAACATTAGGGTATAATAAAAATGATAAAGTGAAAAGGAAGGAGGTGCCGAAAACACGCCGCTAATTTTAGAGCTTTATAATACCGCGGCGGAAATAGAATTTAACATCAAGATACAAAAATAACGCCGAGACGACTGTGATTATCCTCTGGCAGCCTCACTTTTTTTTTTTTTAGCCTCAAGAGGTGCACAAGCCTGAATTAGTTGCGGCTAAGTGTATTATAATAGAATCCTAAAAACTATAATTCCAGTACTGAAAACTTCATTTCGTCGACTATGACGTCGTTCCACTTTTTCAAATTTGAATTTATTGGAAACATATCTTGTAATTAGTAATATTTCAGCGCGAAAATTTGACCACTGTACAATTTTTTCAATTAAATCTTTATCGAATAATAATGTAAAAGCTTGGAAAAATTATACAGTATTCCGCCAGGTCTACTTTTGATCCTACTTGCCATGTAATATCGTCTAATATATAGCATCCACATCTGCCCCTGGCCAAAGTGAGTGACTTAGTAATGCTTTGCGACAGTTATAAAGGCGGCCCTAAAACTATCATGAAATGAGCATCATCGGCTTCACTAGTAATAATTGAATTTGGCAAGCTTCTCGTGTCTTCATAGTCCATCAAGCAATAGCCACCTATGTAATTTGGTGTATTTACGTTACAAGTTCTTCCATCCTTACTCGAATATATTATACGTCTTTTTCTCAACGCGAATTTCTGCGAATTTTTGACCTTTGATACCCACACACAAAAAAAATAATTCTAATGAAACGTGAAATGAAATACTAATTACTCTTAAAATCGATAACTTTTTTACTTTCAACACTTGCCGAAACTTACATTCCGAAGCTGACCAACAATACTGCACCTCACTGAATACAATAGGCTAAAACAAATATTAATTTATATTAATTAAATCCAATAGAGAAACTCTGGTACAAACCAAAACATGAAATAAGCAATAAAGTTTACAAAAGCATGACAAGATTAACATAATATAAACAAAAGTTAACTCAACTATACCTACCTCAAAAATAAAATAAATGAACAGGCTAGGTCAGTAACCTACACAATAGTATACACTTTTACTTTAAAACACTAAAATATTATTCACTTTTTTGGTATTTTCCAATTTTTTTGCACATTCGATTTCGATTTTCTTCAAACTTGATATATCAACTACACATACAATCATCTACCACTTTTTTTTCAAAATTTCTCTTGAAAAATTCATTGAAGGGCTCTTTTGAGAGAAGGTTGAGGTTAGGATTTCCTCTAAGGTGCTTTTTCAGTTTACTATACAATTCTATCATCTAAATAATATTAATTAGAGTGAAATGTGCTGTTGAAATTCTGAGTTTTCAAAAAAATCCGATGACCAGAAGTGCGTTTTCACTGAAGAAAATTAGTAAACCGCAAGTGCGCTTTTACTGAACATTTTATTTCGTTTTCGACAAACCCCAAGGAATTTCATCAAACTTGGTACACAAACTAAAAAATTGATCAAGTAGGTACAATTCTGAAAACTGGAGTAAGAGAAAGTTGTGTGCGTGTTTCACACCAGACTTTTTTTTTCTTTTGTAGGGGAAATTCACATATATCTACACAAATGCAACCTGCAATAATAAACATGTTAAGAAGTCACTTACCGACTCTGCTCTACCTGGACTGGAAGTTCCGGAGAAGGATATTAATAGTGGCCATATAAATGTTTAATTAAATAATTATAATTCCAATTATTAATTTCGTAACCGTATCATGCAAGATATCAATGTTGTCATAAATTATATAAAACCTTATTTACGCATTTGACGATTTTATTAAGCAAACTATTTGGAATGGAAAAGTAAATTCTGAAAAGTCTAAGAATTTTCCAGAGTGAAGATTTTGGCTAAACATAATATCACAAGGAATTAGTAATACATCACATTTTCACTACTATCAAATATTCAATCTCTAACAAGCACTAAGTAATATAGAATTTATGTAGCAAACATTCATGCGACTTGAAATAATTTGAATGAATTATAATGATTTTGAATCTATTTAAACCGAGTTCATTTCATTCTAAGATTTTTATACCAATATTATTACGCAGAATCCAGAGGCAACATAAACATGGACCACTATAATTCCCCAGCCTACCTTTAATGCTGTAGGTTGGAATATGTAACAATCTCTTCCAGTTACATATCCTTCGATGTCCTTGCTTCTTTCACTTCATTACACTGGACACAAGACACAGTTTAAAATATTATAATCACAAAATTCAAGAACGCACTACTATTCTGCGCGAAATTTGGAATATCCGTGGACTAACTTTTTTTTACCGCACTAGTTAAAATAATCATTTATTTTGATAATAAACAATACAAAGCACTCCCGTTAGCAACCGCTCTCGCACTACCTGTAAAAAAGTATAGTAATATTCAATTAATAGTGTAATTCGGGTAAAATTTAGAAACCATCATTGCAGAAGTTTCTGCGTAAGAAGAATAATAATTTTGAAATAAAGGAATGAAGATTTACCATGTGCAAAAATATGGTATGAAACAATAACATAACTACGCTTTTCATGCAATTATTATAGTTCTAATGGCTTACTCCTAGTAATTTTTATTTTCCTTTACTCCTAGTAAGTGGAAGTATTGCGATTGTGTTAAATTGGGTTTTTACCAGAAATACATTTACAAACATGCACTCTAATCCAAAATGACCATCTATTATAGCTTTTCAAATTTCTATGAAAACAGATTGTATCATGTAGCCTTGGCTTACCTTCTAGTAAGCTTGCTAGTCGTCCAAGAAACTATATTTTCAAAGCCAGCCACTAAATATCTTGGGATGACGTTTCAAAGTACCTTCAGCTTCGCCGAACATATTAGACGAGCAACTGACGAGACTGAATTCATGCTAGAAACCAACATGCTAGAAACACTGAATATTTGAGTATAATAAAAATAATAAAGTGAAAAGGCAGGTGGTAGCAGCAACACACACGCAAATTTTAGAGCTTTGTAACACATCGACGAAAATAGAATTTTACATCAAAATCCAAAAATCTCGTCGAGATGGCTGTGATTCTCAGCTGGATGCCTAATATTTGTTTAGACTGAGCAAGTAAACAAACGTGAAGTAATTGTGGCTTCGTGTATTTTAATGAATTTCTATTGTAATTACATCATAAACTTAGAATATAATATCAAATTGATTACCATAACTAGTAATTAAGAAGCATGCGCTCTAATCCGAAAAGACATGCGTTAATAGGTTTCCCCATCACGGGAATCATGTGCCCCAGCCCGCACGTGATCGTCGTCGCCAGCCATTCTAATGCGACGTCCGCTAAACCCAACATATTACGAAATAAGTGTAACTGCACCATCATTAATGCTTTGAAATCAGTTTGTATCATGTTGCCATGGCCTACC
>JAAEAF010010263.1:0-40886 GCA_011037195.1 Triatoma infestans
GGAGTGATAACAGAAATATATAAGTTTTAATTATAAAAATTATAACTAGTGGTGCCAGCCAGACGCTATTATTCAATACAATAGCTGCGGTCAGTGCACGGTCAAAGGACCGCCCGCCAAAGACACACCGCTTTCACAAGGGTCAACAAATCACTCAAAATACCGACCACCTGGCTACAGTCCTTTGATAACTACCATCACCTGTCGCCACACCTGTTCACCGACCTATTCAAGACCTAGGGTCAACACACGGCAATAAACAAACACTCAAGACCGACCACCTGGCTACAGTCCTTTGATAACCGCCAACACCTGTTCAAGACCAAGGGTCAACACACGGCAAGAGATGTTTGAGTGTGACCCGTAATTACAAGACTTGTCAATGTGTGGTGATGGCAATATAAGATCTCTCTACAGGAAGTGGGGAGGACTATTCTTCAGTATTTCATCAGCGTAACATCAAGATTCTACCAGTGACATAATTCATACACCGGAGCGCGTCCCTATCTAAGTATTTAAACATATATTAATTATCAATCATTATAGTTGGTGCATTCTAGTTACAATTTAAATCATTTAAAATTAATTGTAGTTTATCTTTTCAAACGTTTAAATTATTGTTAAAATATACATATATCTATTTTCGTAAATTCGTAATTCATATTCCGAGTAACAACTCTCTAAAAAATCTCTAATTAACTCCCAACCATTCATCGCATCATCACACCTCTCCAAGACATCTGAACCCATTACAACTGGTGGCAGCGGTGGGATCAGAACATCCAATACCTGAACCCATTACACCCCAGAACCCACAAAATAATCAACTTTCACTGAGAAAATGTTTCAAATAAAAATTATAGGTATTTAGGAGTGTAGATAGATAATGGTATATACGAAATTTAAAGAAAAACTTTTCGAGCTGTTTTTCACGAAAAAACTGGCGGAAAAAAACTATTCAGTAAAGACGCACTTCCGGTTGATAGATTTTTGCCCGAAAGTTTAGTGTCAGATGCGGTGATAGTATCTAAATGGAATATTGAAGTTTGAATTTCCTGTGATTTTTCGGTTTTGGGGAATTTTGTTCACACACACACACACAGACTATTTGCTAAACCTCTTTTTGGATCTTATTGCAGAAGAGAGAGTTCGATTCATATAAATAGAGCAATAGAATGATAGTTTACAAATAGAGCAATAGAATGATAGTTACTAGAAAGCAATGGACGAAGCTAAACAGCCGTTTATAACTAAGTTGTCGAGCTAAATAGGTTTGGAATGGGATCTGAATTCTCATAGGATCCGAAGAGCGGAGAAGCAAACATTTAATGAATCAAAAATCAGTTACTTCCCACCTTGGCCAGACTAGGAAATATAATGGGGTTGATGAAGGAGAAAATTGGTCTGGTTTGAATGAACAAACAAAATATGACTAACACTGTATAATATAAGAATTGACACTGACTGCCTGGACTTTACACTTAAAAATGGTAGAGAATGTTAGAGTGGTAAAGGGTAATGACACTTGGTGACTGGCGAGTGATCTCAGTTTTATGAAGTGTGTTCTATATCTATCTCCCGTCGCTGTATTTATATAGTTTCTCCCACTCTATTCCGAGAGAGTGGTCCTGTCATTTTGTCTTTCTTTCTCTGCTACGGAACCTCTTTTTGGATCCTATTGCAGAAGGGAGAGTTCGATTCATATAAATAGAGCAATAGAATGATAGTTTACAACAGTAAAACCAGTCAGCAACCTATCTACTTACCTTCTTCTATTCAAATATCTTCTCTTACTAACTTCTATTCAACTGTAAAGTCCTTGCAGTTTGTGTGTTCTTTTCATTATACAGTGTTCACCTGATCATCTAGTTTATTTTTCTAAAATCCATTCTCTTTAATTGTCTCTCTCCTTCTCACATCTACTACAGGTTGCTCCACAGCAGCAGGGAGTGAATGATATCATACTATCACCTAAGGTAGCTCTTCCTAAAACCGTCCTATCTACTAGGAAAGCTAAGATTAAACATAACCCAATTTCTGGTATTTTATCCGTCGTAGCTATGCATATTTATGTTCTTCCTGACCGGTTTAGGATTTTCATCCATCGTCAGAGCAAATTCACCAAGTTCATGTAGAGAGTTCACTTCAACGTAATGTTTCTGTTACTTGTTACTCACACTTGTTGGTTGTATAATTATGATTATGTGGGGAGGTTATAAGGTTATGTTACTATGTGTATGTGATTAATGGCAAAATGGAATTATTGTAAGTTATGATTAGACATTAGAAAAATAGTGTATAATAAATTTGTTTACTGTTTTGCAGAATACTGCATAACTAAATTTTTAATAGTTTTGTAAAGTATGCTCAGTGTCTTATCAAGTTATTTTTATTAGGGGGGGGCGATAAGTTACTTCAAGAGTATACTGTACTAATAGGAATAGATAAAGTTTGAAGAAAGGCGATGCAAAGTTTATGGACAGTCAAAAGCTTGTACAAGTAATACATAAATGTGAAATACAAGCAGGGTTAATACAAGAAAATATGTAAGTAAATTGATATGTAAGAAGGTTGGCAGCAAACGGCAAATTGGAGAAGAGTTAAAATAAATATTAGAGGAAATCAAATGTATTCGTTTTTATTTATCATGCTTGTTTTTAAATGATATTAATTTATGTTTAAATTATAAGTAAGAATAATGTTTAAAGAGATAAGGTGACATTTGTTAAGAATAGGGCGCGGTAGGAGAATTTAAAAGCATCATGCAAATAATCTGTATTTTAATCCGGGAAATAAGAAAATTTGGTTGCACACGTTAGAATTTAATAAGAGGTTCATGCATCATGCAATTTTTATTTTTATTTTTTTAAATAATTCCATTTTGGCATTAATCACAACACATAGTAACATAACCTTATAACTTCCCCACGTAATTATATACAACCAACAAGTGTGAGTAACAAGTAAGAGAAACATTACGTTGAAGTGAACTCTCTACACGAACTTGGTGAATTCGCTCTGACGATGGATGAAAATCCGAAACCGGTCAGGAAGAAAATAAATATGCATGCTACGACGGATAAAATACCAGGTGTTATCCAGCATTGCGAATCCATCCACATATTCAATAACCCAATTTATCTGTATAAACTAAAGAATATTTATTAATTAAATTTTGTCCAATTATTCATTGGCTTTGGCGTGATGAAGGTACAAAAGACAGACCATTTTTTTTTTAAATATTTGTCATCTATCATCAAAGAACTTAAAAAAATGTCGATAAAAATGGATAGAGAGAATTGCAATTATTTATTACTTTCTCTCACTCTTGGCCATGTTTACAGAATGGATTTTTTTCACCGGAAATACATGTTTTAAGGTCCCCACAGGGAGATTTTCACTTACTAATTGCAATTAGTACAATTTAATTGGACAGATTTTCTTTTAAAATTATATGTTTGGTTGGACTTTGCTATAAAAAAAAAAAAAAGGTGATACAGTTTACACACAAACACACATCATATATACCTGAGTGAGAATTTGTGTGGCAGCGCCCTCTGTCTCAACAAACCAAGCTAGTATGATAGTTTAAATTTAAACCAATCCAGACAGATCTTCAAATCCCCACTCTAAAATCAATTTTTCCGGAAAAATGGTTCAAATAATAATGATACATTTTTTAATCTGTATAGAATAAATTGAAAATCGAGAATAATCTGAATATCTAGAAAATTCGGAAAACCTAATTGTGTAAAAAGAAAGTCGTACTTGCAATTAAGAATATTTTCTTCAAACTTGGAAATCTAGCAAAACTAACATTTAATATTTTAAAATTTCCAGCTATATATAGATGGTAGAAATGTATATTTAATTGAAATGATACTTTAGAGAGAAGCGTAACGTTGCAGCCCTTCTCCGGAACCCAATAAATTTTCCTAGATTAATATTTCAAAAATAAACGTGCTCATTTACTTTAAGTGTCATTTAAGTTATAATTGAAATGTTTTTGGTGATGTTGTGTTCCATGTTTGTAGTAGATTGTGTAGCACGAGCGGTTTTGTAAAAGGTCTTGTAGGTATATATGTTTAAGAGAGTGAAGTATCAGAAATAAAACAGTAGTTACCACTGCAAACAATAAATATATTCTATTAAAATAATAACTACAAGTATTTGCAAATAAATTATTAACTTATTAATATGCACTGATGCTAAGAGAGCGAAAAGTAAGTGTTCTGCTTTGGTGTCTTATAACCAACTATTTTTGTTAGAAGGCACAACGCAGACTGTCCGAAAGAATACCTTCTCTTACAAAACAGTAGGCCAAGTGGCATTGTATTAATTTAACGGATTCTTGTGCCTTTGTCTCTTTATAGTAATGACCTTAGTACCTGACTGTTTTCACTGCACTAAGATTCATATAAAATATTAACAAAATTCTATTTTTCAAACTATAAAATACTCTAAACTATTTTTCAAAACTATTATTTTCTTTCATTTCTTTCTTCCCTTAGTGTCATTACTAGTTAGTATTAAAGGATATTGTTGGAGCCGTTTTCAAGAAAATCGTATAAATAGGTTGAGATACATAAAAAAAACTTGTCAAGTTTAAGCTTACACATAACATAAGACTATTTTCTAAAAAATTAAATTTATATAGCATATGTATTGAGCAAGCCTTAGATATTCTGTAATGGAACCAATAGCCAGTAAATTAGATGCAGAAAAGCTGACTACAGTAGTTTAATTAGCAATCAGATCAAGGCGCTACTATTGCGCTACCATAGGTACTACTATTGCAATGTATTAGCGATGGTGGTAAGAATTCTCTTTAAAGAGGTCAGTTTTCAATCAGAGTTTCCACCAGTCAATCAGTCTCCAATTTTACTTTTAAAACATCAGTCGCTAATCAATCTCAGCCTTGAAAGGTTCACCAACGTTAACCACGCTACTAGCTCACCATTCATTAGAACTAGCAAGAGTTCTAACTAGGCATTCAACACTATTCTGCATACATGACGCTACCA
The DNA here is from genome assembly GCA_011037195.1 of Triatoma infestans. Taxonomy (NCBI): domain Eukaryota; kingdom Metazoa; phylum Arthropoda; class Insecta; order Hemiptera; family Reduviidae; genus Triatoma; species Triatoma infestans. Next base: position 5,025 of record JAAEAF010010263.1, read on the forward strand.
AGTAACCTTCATCGTCATTCACTGTTCACACGATCAGATTTTATACTCCGCCTGTACACTCTTATCTCCTTACTAAGTAAGATCTTCAATATATTAATTGTGAGTTTAGTGCCAGTTTGTGTGTTCACAATCAAATCACAAATCAGTTACCATTATATACGAAGCTTAACACCTGTGGCAATCTCAGGACATTCACTTGCGGAATCACGCTTCTACCGTTTAATTACAACCTTTAATAACAATGCCATTAACTGTGATACACATAAAGTAATCAATTCTATCTTTCAATCTTTACAATAGAAATTTATGTACTTTCGATTTAAAAATACTTTTTATTTAAACTCCAATGTTCATATTAACAAAATTAGGATTATCTGTCAAATTTGCTTAGCATTTAAAAGAGATATCTGCCTTTATTTAAAGGGCTCTGAGTGCAATTTAAATAACGAAGTCTGTAAATACTGTAATTTCGGCGAAAGAGACAATGTTGTTCGTTTCCTGTTGTCATGTCCTCATAATCAACAATACAGAAATCAATTTAATCACCGCATATCATACATAGAGGAGCTACAAAATTTCAATTGCCTCCATATTAGACATTGACTCCATAGATTAATTGAATTGTGTTTATCTTTACATTGTAAATTGCTTGAGACAAAGAATTAGTATTTAATTGGTTGAGTCTAAATTATTCATATTTTGTAAATGTACTATTGCAACATTAAGGAATGAGTATTAAGTGTAATTTCTCTTTTGTATAATTAAGTATAATTTTTCTTTTTCTCTGTTACAGGAGTTATTATTATAGTTATTTTATTTTATTTCAGAATATAGATGTTTATTATACTGTATTCCCCACTCCCTACAACAAGCTGATAGCTTAAATATATGTACCCCCTAATAAATAAATAAATAAATAAATATATACGAAGTTCAAAAAAACATTAGAGATATTTTCCATGATTTTCGGCGGGTTCGCCCATTATCATGATGTTTTTCTGAAAACAGTGCGATAACATAGACATGCGCAGAGCAAATCTATGTTATCACACTGTTTTCACAAAACATCCTGATGATGATGATGATGACCGAATGCCCGAAACCCAGAAAAAGAAGCAGGATATCACGGAAAATATCTTTGATACTTTCCAGCTCTGCGGATTAACAATAAATTAATGAACATTGTTGAAAGTATCTTCATGAAAATTGTTAAAAACTGAAAAATCCCGTTAATAAAAATCGGTACTTTTTGATTGAGGAACTTTGTCGCGTAACTTCTTTGTGGAATTCCATAGTCATATGGAACTTAACGTAATGTTAAGTTTGAACTTCCTATACACGCCAAAAGATCATTTTTTCTAAAAAAAAAACACATTATGAAAAGTATCTGTTGGTTGGCTGATCGGCCGAAGGGTATCATAAGAAAACACCAAAATTTTTTTTCCTTTCAAGTGTTTTTTATTAGTAACCCGACGTTTCGACAAACATTGTTTGTCTTCTTCTGGGGCTATCTACAAAGGAAACAAAATATACATAAAACACTAGCTATCATTAACAACAAACACAAAAATTATGGCAAAAGAACAATAAAAAAAATTTAATGGAAAACAAATAGTGTAATGAAAAACCTATTTATTGTATGAAAACCAAAACTAATATTGTAATGGAAAACAGATCGGCCTAATGGAATATTGTAATGGAATACTATCTGTTTTCCAGATAGTATTCCATTACAATATTAGTTTTGGTTTTCATACAATAAATAGGTTTTTTATTACACTATTTGTTTTCCATTAAATTTTTTTTATTGTTCTTTTGCCATAATTTTTGCGTTTGTTGTTAATGATAGCTAGTGTTTTATGTATATTTTGTTTCCTTTGTAGATAGCCCCTGAAGAAGACAAACAATGTTTGTCGAAACGTCGGGTTACTAATAAAAAACACTTGAAAAGAAAAAAATTTTTGGTGTTTTCTTATGATACCCTTCGGCCGATCAGCCAACCAACAGATACTTCTCATCAATTCTAATGGCCAACAATTGCTACAATTTGTTAAAAACACATTATTAGGACTTAAGAACCGGAAACTTATATTTCCAGTGAAAACTTAATTTCCTAGATTTGATACGTTCGCTGCAATGTGAGAAAATGAAAATTATCTTTTATTCAGCGGATCAAAAACAAAGTGAAGAGAATAAAAAGTAATTAAAATTTAATATTAATTTGATTCTAAATCGTTATTGACTTAGAAAAAAAATTCAACAAGATTATTGTAATTGGTATTTGTTAATCTCTTTGTAACTTTTTTTTTAATTAAAATTCAACACCTAACAATTACCCGATCAACAGATCAATCATGAAGCTTTATTTCTAGGCACGGTCATTTCAGATCTGAGCATTATTTCAGATAAATTATTCCATTTATTTCAAATTATATTCGCAATAACTAAAGCCGCTATTTTTCAAATTAATTTCTGGACAATTTTAATTTTTGCCCAGCTCTGAGTAATTTAAATATTAATATCATTAAATCGCATCTCGGGAAAAAATGAAACTAGAATAGCGGAAGTTAAAACGACATTCGTGCCATACAAGGACGTCAGCATGGTTTGCCTAATCTCTATGAAATCATTCCTTCTCTTGTAAAACTATGAGCTATAAATAATAAAATTTGCACATATAATAGCTTAGGAAAATATTCTTTTTCTGCAACCGTTTAATAATGTAAACTTTATTAAACTAAATGCAGCCCCTCAAAACTTTTCTAAAATCTATTTTTTTCAATAAAATGTTGCAAAAAAAAGGTTAAATTTTTGTCTATGCAGTGATTATTCCAAGTTTAAATAAAATTACTGTATCCGTTTTCGAGAAAGTTCCAAAAAACATAATAAAATATTCTGTAAAATAGCATTTCCGGTTAACCGATATTTTTCAAATTTGAAATTCCTAGAATGCTTTTAATGGTACTTTGGAGGAATGTATAACGCTACTATTCCTTCAGAATTCACAAGAAATTAATTTTTAGAAATAATAGTGAGGTGTAATTATGTATGTAGATATAGACGAAATTTAAAGACAATCGTGAAGCCATTTACGAGAAAATCGCGAACAACTGTAGAAAAAATCGAGTAAAGTCGCACTTCCGGTTGATGGAGTTTTCCTGAAACCTTTATTTCCGATGCACTGTTAGCACCTAAATGGGAATACCAAGTTTGAACAGCCTGAAATCTTTCTGTTTTTATTAATATATATGTTACCGGCAAAGTATGAAATTCAGGTATACTATAGAATGCCTGAGCATTTCATACATTACCTAGCTACTTTGGGCGAGATATGAAATATCCTTTTTATTGGATACTTGGGCTAGGTTGATTTCATTACATATCAGATATCACATTATATTTTCTTTCAAGATGTATAAATTCATTTATATAAATGATTTTTTTTTTTTTTATCGGGGGGGGGCCAACGCACTGCGACCTTGATCAGGTCTATTGTGCTATGCACTCTGGGTGCCACAGGGCTGCCCATAGCACCCGAACGGATGCCCAGTTGAACATCCGTTCTACAATACCTCCATCAGGTTAAGATCCCTGAGGAATCCTAATATCCTGACGGGCTCTAGAGAGGGTATGTTCCCCTCCTCCACCTGGTAGCTGCCCAGGTTCCTGAACCTTCTCTGAGTGGCAGCTTCGCAGTCTGTTAGGAGATGTAGTGGAGTTTCCTCCAACTCCCCACAGAATCTGCATGAGCTGTCACTTTCCAAACCCAGCTTTCCCAGGTGTCCTCTAAGTCGGCAATGCCCCGTGAGGAAACCCGTAAGTACGCGGAGCTTGTTCTTACTCAATCCAATGCAGGCCTCCGACCTCCGTTGGTTATAATTTCCCAAGCAGATCTTGGCCTGCCGCAACCCGGGGAGGGAGTACCAGAGTTGAGATCTCTTCGTCTCCTCCTCCTTCCTAAGTTCCTCTGACAGAAACTGGTCGCTAATCCCACAAAAAGGTTCCGGCCCCAGAAGTGGGGTCGTAGCGCCTATCTTGGCCAGGGCGTCGGCCATCTCATTCCCTTCAATGCCAACATGCCCCGGATCCACCAAAGTGCAACTTTGTTCCTCCTGCCCAGATCGTTAAGTTTATCTAGGCATTCCCAAACCATTTTAGAGTTAATAACTGGTGCACCCAAAGCTCTAATGGCTGCTTGACTATCGGAAAGGATAACAATCTCCTGGTTCCTATATCCCCTATCGAGGTTGAATTGTACACTTCTTCCGATAGCGTATATCTCCACCTGGAAGATGCTGGGAAATTTACCCATGGGTTCCGAGTGCTTGATCCTTGGACAAACCACCCCCGCCCCAGTCCCCTCGAGGGTCTTCGACCCAACAGTATACCATTTAATGGCATGTTCCTTGATGCCCAACAGAGCGGATCCCTCGCTCCACTCACTCTTGAACCCTAGCTTCGACGAAAAATTTTTAGTGAAGCTGTACCTCTTACCCATACCGTCCCTAGGGAGGTGCCAGGTGGGGGGAGCCCAAAGGTGAGAATACCAACTCTCTAGCCCCCAGCCCTTCCCCCTCTCCTGCACCACCCCTAGAGATCCTAAGAAGAGCCCCCTTCGCCGCCCTTTCCACCACTAGGTGCAAAGGTGACAGACTGAGGATAACCTCCATCCCGGCGGTGGGGCAAGTATATAAATGATATTAATCAATGCAACTATTTGATGCTTATTAAGATTTAAGTTTTGTTATTTATTTTCTTTAAGAAAATAAGATACATTTACTACGTCATTTCCATTAACATAATTTTACTTAAACAGGCTTATTTTTTTATCCTCTTGCGTATATGTGTTACTCTTCTCTACCCCCATCCATCTTGCCCACTCAGCCGCAAGTCCTCTTCTCCCTTCCATAGCTACTGCTGCGGCCGTGTAAGCGGAAGCAAAACGGAGGGAGAACCAAGGGGACCCAAAACAAACCGCTCCGAGGATAATTTGTCCTCAGTTTCTGACCTTTCTCGACTCCGCTGATTGCTAAAATCTTAACCAATATGGAAAACATACTAAGCCACATTTAGTCCCTCTGTATGTGGCCACTGGCTTTGTTGGTTTTTCCTTCACTCAATAGGTATATATGAGATGTATATTTATGAAACCTAAATACAAGACTCTCAAGCAGCGGAGAGGGACGGCATCGCTCTGTAGTTTCCAAGCCTGTCTACAGTCTGTCGTCGCTTCGCTATCGCAATCCGCCCGAGGGTCCGCTTATCAGCAAGGTGTGGGAAGAGGGAGAAGTTTGCAATCTACCTCGACTGCTTATTATCTAGGAGTTTTTGGGGCTTAAAGAAGGATGGATGATGAGAATTTACGATTTACGAAGATTTATTTGATCACATTCATATATATTTTTTAATATTATACAGAAAGATTACACAAAAATGCTTGATATTTCAAATCTGAACATATGTTTTTGCTAATAACATTTTTTTCATGTTCCGGGAGATCTGAAATTATGTAGTTTTGATGAAGATTGAATTTAGTAAATTTTTTACAAGATCGCAGTCATTCCCCTTATATTCAGACAATATAAAAATACAATTATATATCTTTTGAGGGAAAAAAGAAATTGTGCGAATTGTCCTATTGAAAGATAATAATATTTTTAAAGGGGGAAAGTTTGAAGGGAAAAAGGAGAAAAGTCTGTTATAAAAATAAGGTAAGCTCGAAGGAATTTTCTTCTCCTTCTTGCGGAAGAGACTTGTCTATTAGTTTCTTATTGTCGATTTCACGGTGCTACTGAATTGTTGCGTCACTTATTTCTTTCCCAGTCCATTAAATTCCACCTAACAGTTTTCTGCCCACTTCCTATAGTCATATAAGGAAAGCAATTTCTCGGCCAATAGTGATTTCCTCTCTAAATCCTTGTATAGAGTGGGCTTTATTGAGATACTTTATTAAAACACTCAATGGTTATTATTTAGTTCAAATTTTGTTTACTTTAAAAGACTTGATTGTTTACTTTCTCCAAAATGCTGTAAGAAGTAATATACAAATTTTACTGAATTTGTTTTATTTTTTTTCGCGATTTTATTTAAACTTCATGAACTATCTTCGTGTATATAAGGAAAATGCCTAGCACTTTTATTTGATAAATTTGTCTAAGAAAATTTATGTTTTCTTGTAGGCCTAGGCAGTAAAGTTTAACTTTCAATACATATCATTCTATAATATTAATGATTGGTTGTTTATCGGCCGTTAGAAAATTCGTGAGGTTCGGCCAGAAAAAAAAAAAAAAAAAAAAAAAAAATGAATAGCCTACGTATTGATTCATAAATTGAAATATACCAAAAAAAAACAGAGCATTGAATTTTTTTTTTCGCTTGTCACCGCTTTTATTTTATGTTGGGGCAACTGAGTAAAAATTACAAATTTAAAAGAAAAAAACTGTCAATCTTTGTAATTGTAGTGCGGCTTTGTTTGTATTCAGACAAAAATTCATTTATATAGTGATGAATGTATTCGCTGATACATTGCGTCACCAATTCTCAACACATCTCCACTTCCTACTAAAACAATAGCTTCTTACCATCTCCGTTGTTATAAATACAGTTCGGCAACGTAGATGTAAAAAAAAAACTATAGGCGGAGTGAAATGTCATCACAGCTACCAGATAGCTTTGGTAATGGGGCGGAGCTTAACAGCAGTTTGGGTGCCAAAACTAACTTGCCGAGTTATTATATATTTTGGTTTATACATATTTTTGAGTCCGAACAAAATTTCTTGAACAATGGCAAACTGAAGGAACTACAGCCGATTTACAACGTATCTATTCCAGATCCTGAACGTTTTTAAGTGATTAAGGTGTATAAGTTGCTTTGGGCGGGCCATGTAGTCAGAATGGCAGATATCCATAAGGTACCCATAAGGGTAATGGAAGAAAATGCTTACACCGTACAAGCAGGGTAGAACGCTCTGAGTTGCGGTGGATTCATGGGGTTAGTGAGGACTAAGTATGCTATATGCCCGGAATTGGAATTGGAAAGCTGCCGCATTGAACAGAAAGGACTGGCGGAAGCAGATCGAGGAAGCCAGCCAAGGCCCATTGATGGGGTGTAGAGACGAGTAAATAGAAGGTGAAGATGTTTTGTCTATCTCGGTTGACGAACCGAATACAATATTTTGTTTCGGACAATATGGAGGAGCCGATTCAGACGATTGCTAGGTCACAGCGGTATAATAGATCTGTATCGTGTACAAGGGAGTGGCTCCTAAAAAATCGACGGAGTTCGGTTCAAATGACTAATACACACACAACGCTAAAATCTTGATTTTTTTCTTATTCCAGTGAATGCTCAAGACTTGTATTTCCTTTCGAAATTCAATTTATTAAATTTGACACTATCGGCGCTAGAGAGAAAAAGGCAGCGTAAAATTTCGAAACTTGGAGGGTGGAGAAAGTTATGTGAATATGTACCAATTGTTGTGGTGGTTGGATCCGCAGAGCTGGAAAGCATCAGAGACATTTTCCGTGGTAGCCTGCTTCATTTTATGGTCATCGACAGGTTTCTGCAATTTGCTCTGTACAAGTCTGTGTTATCACACTGTCTGAAAAACGCATCCTGAAGATGGATGAACGCCCGAAAACGGTCGATGACCACAAAATGAAGTAGGCTACCACAAAAAATGTCTCTGAAATATGTATCAACATCAGATTTTTTAAATAAAGATAAAAAAAAAAAAAATTACTTGAAACATCATCAAAACACACAAATTAATATGACGGAAATTAAGTTTTTTTTTTTTTAATGTTTTAAACATTTCCTTAGGAACCCCGACCAAGTAATTTGTGTCAAGCTCCGAGAGAAGTTTGTCAAAACTTAAAAAGTTTAAAGAAAACTGTAAAATCCCCAAATTAACAAACCAGAGTTCATTATTACAATTATTTAATGTTCTAACTATCACTTTAGTAAAGTGATAAAATACTGTATATGTTTATGAATGACATATTTTTCAAGTCCAGATATAAAAAGGAAGTACTGTTCAAAGTAAGGGTGTAGTTGGAGCAACACTTTTATATATGAATATTTATAGTGATACGAACTCACATTTTGGGTTCCGTTTTTTTTCCTTTTTTTTTTACTCATGTATAATAGTGTTTTCTTATTTAGGATATGTGGGTGTATGTGGGCCTCCAAAAATAGGTTCTAGAAGAGGGAACAAGGGATAGGAAACAGTTGAGAAAGGTTCTTAGAAGTCTTCTTTTTTTTTTACCGTCCTTGTTTGTTTGTTGATACACCAAGTGTGTGTCTGGCACAGGAGCCTCTCTATCATTCTCTCTTACTCTTTCTCACGCTTTCTCAGTCACAACTCTATCTTTCTCTTTCTCTCTTGTACCACGTACAATAGGCACGAATATTTTCTACCTCTTTATATACCACTGCCTTGTAAAGTAGAAACTTGGTCCTGATCGCATACTACCTCTCTCATGTAACATATATACATATATGCACACACACACACACACACACACACACACACACACACATGTATATATATATATATATATATATATATATTGTAATACAACACCAAAATACTTTACATACAAGTTTATCACACTATTTCTATACCAATCCCCTTTGATCACAAGTCTTATTTTACACGCATCCCCTCTTTGATAGTTCATTCCCTCCCCTCCGTCGTACATCTCTATAAACTCTCTCACTCTCTCTTTTCTTTCTCCATGACAACGAAATATCATCGTGTAAAAAAATCTATGACACATTTTGTTTTTAATAAATATGAAGAAAAAAAAAACAAACAAAACATAGGAATGTCTAAAATTTCTTTTTAGATACTATCACCATATCCTGACATGAAGGTTTTCGGACAAAATCTATCAACCGGAAATATGACTTTAATGATTTGTTTTTTTACAGTTTTCCGCAATTTTTTTTTTCTCTTCAAAAAACGGCTCTAAAGATCTTCTTTAAAAAATCATGCTGTCTACATATATTGAAGGATTCTGGGATTAACAATAGCATTATGCTTTCCTCCAAAGTGTCCCACATCCGTGCAGTGTGTGTTTGGTAAAAAACAGGAAATAAAATAAAATAATAAACGAAATTAAAAGGTGCGTTCTGTTAAATAAAATTAAATGAAATAAAGTAAAAAATTGAAAGAAAATAATAGAAAATATTAAATGACAGAAAATATGGAGTGGACTGTATAGAAAGAGTAAAGAATGAGCCAATGGGCTCATATAACATGAACAAAATTAATATTAAATTAAATGCAAAATGAGTAGTAAAAATATTTATTATATTCAACAAGCCAAAAGGAGTGGCGCTTACCTTAAACGCAGACACCACTCCTCCACCAAAGTTAGTGTGGTTCGACTGAAGTCCTTCAGCCCATATGGGGAATTCAAGGAAATAGGAGACAGGAAAGGAAACAAAAAAGAACCATATGCCTGTAATTCCAGCGTTGTTTCCACACAGTAGGGCTGATGAAAATAGATGAAGTATTTAAACGGGCTCCAGGAAAGCTGTAACCCGGAGAAGCAACCGGAAGTAGACCATGTGCTTGTACAATCAACCTTAGCAGGCCGGGAGAATCCGGAGACATTCACTCGACAAGAATTCAACTTATTAACACTAACCCCGAGGAAAACCAGATGTGGCAACACATGGGTTTTCACGAAAAGGAAAGCGGAAGTAGTTTAAACTGTATAAGTAGAAGGTGCTGTCTACTCCATATATATTGCTCGTACGAGTGTAAAATCGTGACTCACTTATTAACACTAATTCCCCGAGGAAAACCAGATGTGATAACACATAAGTTTTCACGGAAGGAAAGCGCGGTGGTCTAAATTGCATAGGCAAAGGCAAATTACGTATTACACACATACACCTTACTTGCTTGAGTATTATTCAGTGACTTATTAACACTAACCCCCAGGTAAACCAGATGTGGTAATTCATGGGTTTTCACGGAAGGAAAGCGCAAAGTCGAAATTGAGTAGACAGTTTACATGGACACCTTACTTGTGTGAGTTTTAACGAGTGACTGACCTAGAGAGGGCAATTTTAAAGAGACTACCCCCTCTCTACCATTACGACACTGCCTATAGATTTATAAATTATTGTATTTTAACGGCAGCAAATTCAAATATGGATAAATACCGAACAGTGTGTTTCTATCACCTTTTACAATATTAAATAAATCATTAAAAGCAATGAAAAAAGAAATCACCCACTTCAAGTAGCGTTGAAAGTTTTGTAATTATACGATTTAGGCTTCTCCGAGACTAGATTATTATATTTCTGTAATTTCCTTCAAAGTTTAAAGATAATCCTTACTGGCAATTTTCAACAAATCCCCCAAAAAAACTCGGAAAAACCATTCAGCTAAAGACACTCATCCGGCTAACACATTTTTCCTTAGTGAGAAATCACATTTGTGCTACCTTTTCTTTTTTTTTTTTTTGAGATATTTTTGTTAACATAAACAGACACACACACACACACACACAAAACAGAGTCAGAGATAAAGAGAGTGGGAGAGAGGTTATTAGCGTACAATGGGATCCATATCATTAAAAATTCATGGGATCCGAAGAACGAAGAATCAGACATTAGTTAAATCAAACATTAGTTACTCCCTATCTAGGCCAGGACTAGGAATTCTATACATACGTATGTATAGAGCTTACGAAGATCCAGTTTTCATGAACAGCCATCGACATCAGTCAGTAAACATCATTCTACTTTCTAATTTTCAGCCAGTCTCCCACTCTCTCTCTTAATTATTCTCTGGCTGGCTAGGAAGGGATCTTCCTCACGTTGTTCCGAGCCAGCCCTTGCCGTCACTAAGAGGTTAAGATTAGATTCGATAGACAGATTAGACTTCGGGAGACGAGAGTTTTTGAAAAAGAATGGGAAGACATGACGGGATGCCTACAGGCCAAAAGATTTATTAAAGGTATTAAGCAGAGGGTTTCGGATTACCTTCTGTCCCTGAGTAGGATAAGATTCCCAGGACTTTAGTAGGTGTGGTGATTGGACACACATGGGTGGTTAGTCATTTACATACAATAGGGTGGACATCTAGTCCGTATGGTGTGATGATGAATTTAGGGAAACGGTGTATCACTATTTATGTCAATGTCCCTGTTTTTCTGGCATTAGATTTCGGATTTTTGGGAGAGTCTGACTCTCACAGGAAACCTGTGAAGGGTTAGAGTAGAAGGATTTTTTATTGTAGACAGACCGTTAAACTGCCAGTGGAGATCAATTAGGGGGATGATTTAGGGGGAAATTTGGTGTAATAAAAGCCATATTGTCTTAGGTACGACGCCGATAGGCACCCAGATTTAATAAATAAAGTAAACACTCTCTAATATCTATTAACAGTGTAAAGCCCTTGCAGTTTGTGTTCCTGATTATTATATCATAATTATTTAGAATAACTAACCAGTTTATTTCTTTACTTTCCTAATCTCTTTAATTCTCACAATTTCTGTTTAATTCTCTTCTGTTTGAACAATTTAATTTTACTTTCTCTTGTAGTTTTTGAAGGATGAATTGGAGATAGAGTTGAAAGTAGGTATGTGTGTATATGTATGTGTGGTTTTTGAAGGAGGTATATTTTATGCTCACTGAAAACATGATAACTCCGTTTACATAATACCATTCGACTAACAAAAAGATTTCAGTCAAAATCCATCACCTTTCATCAATCTTTTCTTTTGTTTTTTGTTTAGTTTTCGTGATTTACTTTTATACGATTTCCTTCAAAGTTCTTATTTCTTTCGTATATATTATCTTATTTTTAAAAGAAAAAAAATAACAACTATGGTACTTTCTCTTACTGTAATTTACGAAATAATTTTATTACAATATTTCATCAAAAACTTGAAAAAAAAAATTTAATATTTATTTTAGTTCACTTCAATAGATAGGAAAACTTGAATTTTAATATACACCATGACACTTTAGAGTGATTCGTTACCTCTCCACTCCATGAAAGCCTTCCTGAAATCAATATTCTTGAAAAAAAAAAAAAAAAAATCTGGTGTGAAACACTCACACAACTTTCTCTTACTCCAGTTCTCAAAATTATAATTGACAAATTTTTATAGTTTGTTTACCAAATTTAAGGAAATTCGTCGAAAACTGGAAAAAACTGTTCAGTAAAAGCGCATTTCCGGTTTACTAATTTTCTTAAAACTCGTTATTTTTAGCAATCTATTTATTCCTAATTAATTTTGTTTGGATTATAGAATTGTATAATCAACTATGACACCACTTTAGAGAAAAAAAACATAACCCCACCCTTCCCCTAAAAGTGCCCTTAAATGAATTTTCCCAGAGAAATGTTTCAAATAAAAGTTGTAGATCTTTGTAGGTTTAGTTTATATAAAATGTTTCAAGAAAAATCGTTGGAGCCATTTTTGAGAAAATTGCGAAAAAGTGAAAAAAAATTATTTAGTAAAGTGGTAAAGTAAACGCACTTCCGGTCATCCGATTTTTTTTCAAACTGGGAATTTCAACAACATATTCAATTCTAATTAACATTATTTAGATGATAGAATTGTCTAATAAACTGAAATAGCACTTTAGATAAAAACCTAACCCCACCTCACCGTTAAAAGTGTTTTATCTGAAACATTTTTCCCCCAAAAAACTGATTTCAGTGGTCGGATTTCTTAGAGGAGGAGCTGACATTTTTTTGTTTTACCCCTCTCTACAATGGCACATTACAGAACAAGTTGTACATTTCAATGATCTGGTTGGGCGTTAAGGGTATTTGATGTTTTTTATTTTTTAATTTCGATTTGATTATGTAGAGGGGACATATTTGTCTATCAGACTGTTCAAAGTCCATGTGGGTGTTTCACATCAAATGTTTTAATATGAACCAAAGTTAATACAACATAACTTATACTTTTGCAAAATATGATATTATGAGATTTTGGCCTTCTAACAATCATAGTTTTTAAACTGTTTATGATTAATTAAGAAATATTAATTGAGCGTTCATCTTGTAAAATGACGTTCAGAAAACATATTAGATATTTTATAGACAGACTTTACTTTATTTTGACCATATAAATTTGAACATAACACAGGAAAATTTAAAAATAGATAAATAACTAAAACATGTTCGATGAGAGAAAACAATGCAGAGAACTAAGAAAATTTATTTAAGTCAGATGTCACGTCATTATTATCAGCATTTCATTAAGGACATTTCAGAAAACATAATGATAAACATGTAATAGACTCAATCTTGATAATTTGACAGTATTCACATCAAAAGAAGCACGTCACCCATTATCTATGTTTGGTAGGGCATCTTTTTTTTGATGCTTTTCCTGTTTCTCATGTTCTTAAATAATCTAAGAACATTAATTAAACGAAAATCGGAATGTTTAAAAGGTTTCTGGCTTAAATAAATAATTTAAAAATGAGATCTTTAAGTTAATTTTTATTTTCTCTTAAGCCGGAAGTATTGCGATCGAGTCAAATTTTCGATATTATATTTTCATCGGAAATACACGACTTGAGGTTCTCTGAGTCCGAAAATGTGGTATTTAGAAATTGGACTGTATGTGAGTATTTGTGTGTGTGTGTGTGTGTGTGTGTGTGTGTGTGTGTGTGTGTGTGTATGGTCAGCATAATTCAAAAAACGGCAAAATCGTAGAAAGTTCAAACTTGATAATTAGTTGTTTTTTTTTTTTTAATTATTGTATTTTGAAAGGTGCACAACATTAATGGTCCTTTGCACCTGATCTATGTTAAATAGATACTTTACCTTATAATAAAACCCTCTACATTATTGGAACGAATGAACTCTAATAAAAAACAACTAACAAAATTATATAGTATCTTAATGTTTTTATTTCAACTTAACGTTACTTTACCCTTTTATTTTTGCTAAATCATTAGCACAGTCAATCATTATTTTCCTAATTCTGATTTTTAATAGTTATATTTATCCTAGTAAATGCATTCACCTTTATAAATACATTCATCCAAGATATTTAGTTTAAGTACCCAGCATGCAGGACCTGATAATATGGTTTTGATCAAAATCGGTCAACCGAAAGTAAACTAAATTTTTTTTTTCATTTTTTTTTTTTTGCTATTTTCTTGAAAATGGCTACAAAGCGATTTTTTTTTAAAAAATTGTATGTAAATTACATATATAAAATGCTACAACCTTTATTTGCAACATTACTCCGGAAAAAGTTCATTTGAAAGGGGTTTTTGTGGGAGAGATTGGGTAATGTTTTCCTCTAAGAGCGCTATTTTACTTTATTACACAATTATATCATCTAAATAATATTAATTAGAATTAAATACGTTGTTGAAATTATAAGTTTGAAAAATCTATAAAACGAAAGTGCTTTTTTACTGAACAGTTTTTTTTCTATTCTGGAAAACGGCTCCAAGGAATTTCTTTCCAAAATTATATATAATCCAAACATACAAAGAGCTACAACTTCTATTTATAACATTTCTCCGGAAAAAGTTATTTAAGGGGGTTTTATAGAAGGGGTGGGGTTATGTTTTCCTTAAAAACGCTATTTCAGTTGATTAAACAATGTTATCGTTTGAACAATATTAATTTTTACAAAATAAAAAAGGTTCCCCTAGTTCCGAGTTTGAAGAAAATCGATAAACAGGAAGTGTGTATTTACTGAACACTTTTTCTTATTGAACTTGGGATACTAACTTTAAATATATATTTCCGAGATTCATTTTAAAGAAAATTTGGGGCGTCGAGAATAATGGAATAATGTTTCCACTGAAAGTAGGGGTAAAAATGTACTGTTAAGGAGAGAAGCTTACTGTAAAAAGTCCCCTTGAACCTTCAATAATCTATTTTCCTGGGAAAAAAGCTCCAAATAAAAGTGATAGTCAGTTAAGTGGTAGATTATATGAAGTTGAAGAAAATTGTTGGAGCCATTTTCACAAAATCTGATGTGAAACACTCACACAACTTCCTTTTACTCCAGTTCTGAAATTTATAATTGACAAATTTTTTTAATTAGTGTACCAAATTTAATGAAATACATCGAAAAAATGAATAAACTGTTCATTAAAAGCGCACTTCTGGTTTACTAATTTTCTCGAAAGTCGGGAATTTTGGCTATCTATTTTTTTCTAATTAATTTTGTTAGGATGATATAATTGTATACTCAACTATAATAGCAAGTTAGAGAAATACATAACCCCCACCGATCCTCTAAAAGTGCAGATAAATGAATTTTACCAGAGAAATGTTTTAAATAAAAGTTGTAGATCTTTGTATTTGTAGTTTGTATATGAAGTTCAAGAAAATCGTCAGAGACATTTTTGAGAAAATCGCGAAAAAGTAAAAAAAAAAAATAAGTAAAGTGGTACTTCCGGGTGAGGAATTTTGACAGATAACTTACAGTCAGGTCCCATGGTGATATCTCAACGGAATATCAAGTTTGAACTTTCTACGGTTTTTCGTTTTTGAGCTATGCTGTTCACATACACATATACACACATACACACACACACACACACACACACACACACATATATATATATATATATATATACATATAAACATATATTTACATTTTCTAAAAACCACTTTTTTGGATTCAGGGGACCTCAAAACGGATATTTCCGGTGAAACTCGAGATCGAAAAGTTTACACGATTATAATACTTCCTCTTTGTAGGAGCAAGAGAATGAAAAAATGCGAAAAAGTCATTTGAATTGTATTTTCAGTTGGTGGATTTTGAATGAAACTTTCGTCTCGACAGACACCTCATCGAAATATCATCATGTTTGGGCTTATTGCGATTTTTTGTTTTCTTTTTTGTTCACACACCCACATGAAGACCATTTGCTAAAAAGATATTGAGAGGCTTCACTACCATGATAACTTGAATATCGCATTGGAGCTCGTTTACTAAAAAAACAAAAAAAAACAGATAAATTCCGATAAGAGAAAGAATCCTGCTATTTTGAAAAAGCGACGTGCTTTACTCTGGGAAGGAGCAAATTCTTCAGGGCAATGCTTACCCACTTTCTGGGCAATCAAAGCTCGAAAACTATTGAAAATTTATTAGAAACTATTAAAACTACTCCCTCAAGGAATCATCACGCCAATTTACAGAGCAATGGCAAAATGAAAACAAGTATATAACACTGGTTCGCATTTCAGAACAAACCATTTTTTATTACTGACATAAAAAGAAAAAAAAAAATATTAGAGAGATAATAAAAATGTAAATTGTATTATTAGGTGATTTAAATTTAACTGGTCAAACTTCTCTATTTAAATGAAGTGGAAATAAACTTGTTGCGGTATCATGAGCAATGAGAAATGTATAGCAGAGACATTTCCGGCCGATCAGAACTCTAGAAACTTGACACTCAATTACAGCTTTAGTAAAACTTGAAATTCTAACCAAAGACTTGGGGAGTCTGAGGTCTAAGATTATCTGACTATCATTAAATTTAATGTCTCATATTTCCTACTATTCAATATCTTATCTTAATAATTCAATATAATTCTCTTTCACTCGTAAAGTTTACATTAACACGTAAATCTGTAGTATGTACTGTACTGTGGGTACATTGATGGATGACAGAAGCGCGGCAGCATGTCTTCCGAGTAATTATATTGTCGCCTTTATTTAAAAGAACTAATTTTCTTTGCTTCAAATAGTTCTTTGTTTCCAAAAGAATTAATTTTAGATTTATGTTGGAGCTGCACCCTGACTAGGAAGTAAGAGAAAATAATAATGATACATTCTTGAAAGTTATAGTAACTTATAAGTCTAAATGTAAAAAAAAAAAAAGAAAAAGAAAAAAGCTGTTGATAGTTCAGTCCAAAAAAGCTTAAATACCTACTTAAAATTCTAAGCTTGAAAAGCCTAGAATTTTTAAAGCTGTAAATGAGATTTATAAAACAAAAACAAGAAAGAAGGAGGCAAAAATCAACCATGAAAAAGAGATTAAAATGTTACAACTGGTAAAAATAAAAGACGCTGGATGCAAACAATGCCGGTTTAAGTTAATGTAGGATTGTAGGGCTTGTTATATAAAAGGGGCCGGACCCTAAATTTAAAAAAAAAAAATACCCCATACAAAGCGTAATTAATTTACTAGCATTGTTTTTTTATTTTTTATTTTTTTATTTCATCCTACTGTTTTATAAGCGGAAGTATTGTGTACGTGTTAAAGTTTCGAAATGGAGTTTCGCCGGAAGTGCTTGTTTTGTGGTCCCCAGGAATATGTGTCTCTCTCTCTCACCCTCAATCATACCCTTTCTCACACACAAACGCACACTCTCTCTTTCTCAATGTGTATACAAAAAGTTCAGACTTGATATTTCATTCAGCTGACACCAGCGCATCCGATGATTTCGATCAGAATCAATTATATTGGAAAGGTAACCCTTTTTATTATTGATTGGTTTATTTTTCTGCAATTTTCTTCTGTTGCAAGGATTCTCTACAAACTTGATGGATTTACCAAACATATATGAAACTGGGTCACTTCTATTTTAAACGTTTCCTTAAAAAAAAAGAATAAAAAAAGAATTCTGGTGTGAAACACTCACACAACTCTTTTTTAATGCATTAACATAGTATTGATTCATTATTTATTGATACGGGTATTACCTAGTTTATAAATTTCACATAGCATTGAATACATACACTCACGGGCAAACAATTCCGGCCACTTAAAAAATTACATTTAATAAGTATTATAATATTATAAATATTGTTCGGTCTGTTTCCACCAGTTATTTTGTAAAGGAGATTAAAGTTAACATAATAAATTGGACTTTGCACATTACACTAGTGGTATTAAAAAAAAATTAAATAAATAAAAGATGTTTACTAGTTTGTATTCATTTATTATCAATTTGTTTATTTTTATTCAGTTCGAAATGATTTTTATTTGCTTTAACTTCACTTGAGCTTATCCTTTGATAAGAAAATTAAAATTAAAAATTCGAATTTCAAAATGCCCCTTAGTGCCGAAGATGTCGCTCATGCTGTAGCACCTTTATTGATGACGGCGCTTCATCAGATATGCAGCCATTGCTAATTGATGTTCCCTACCAAACTCTGCGAAATGCAGTGCAGCGTTACAGAGAAACAGGCTCATACTCAAAAAGGCCAGGCTCAGGACCTTATTGATAACCATAATATTGACTTCCTAAACTGGCCTGCCCGTTCCCCTGACTTAAATACTACCCACCCCCGTCCCCTAAAAGTATCTGTAAATGCATTTTCCCGGAAAAAGTTTAAAAAATAAAAATTGTAGATCTTTGTATGTGTAGTTGATATACTAAGTTTAAAAAGAAAATCGTTGAAACCATTTTCGAGAAATTGCAAAAAAGTAAAAAAAAAAAAAAAAACGATTCTGTAAATTAGTATTTCCGGGGTTGAGGAATTTGGACTCATAACGTACTGTCAGATCCCTTAGTGATACAAAAACGAATATCAAGTTTGTACTTTCTGCGATTTTTCGTTTTTGAGCTGTGCTGTTCACATACGTACATACTCCTTTCTGTCAGTGATTGATCCTGTCCTATCAGTGACTGATCCTGTCCTTTCTTGTAAGTGATTATTTCACAGCAGTATACGGAAATGGCGCGGTGTTATTTCACGCTGTTATAAATAAATAAATAAATAACCAGAATAATAAGATAGTATAGATAGTTAATTATAAAGTGAATCTCCCTCCTACAACGGAGTTTAAGATTAGACCACCACGTGTTGGATGTTTCCATTTTAAGAAAAATATGCCCCCTTTAAAAAACCCAAACACGTGTTCCTTTGTCCACTCAGGTATCACCAGGGTGGTACCCCTATTGCTCTAGTTTAAGAGTTTAGTTATTAAATACATTTAAAAAAACTAGTCAGTGTGTAAACTGAATTTGCTCTGTTCAAGTCTGTCATATCACACTGTTTGACAAACGCATCCTGGAGATGGGCGAACGCCCGAAAACGGTTGATGACCACAAAAAGAAGCAGGCCATTTGACACACATAGACCATTTGCAAAAAAAAAACACTTTTTTGGATTCAGAAGACCACAAAACGGATATTTCCGGTGAAAACTCGATATCGAAAATTTGACACGATTACAATACTTCCTATTTTACTGGGAGTAAGAGAAAGTAAAAATGATTTTTTTGATATGATTTTTTTGTTCAAATATTTGTAGGATTGGTTCAATGTTATTGGCGTGTCTGGACTATAATCTCATCATTCTCTACATAGATTGGGAGGTGGATAATTGTTCCCCCACCCCATTACCACTGCATTTATGTTAGGACATGAGTAAAATTTGAGTTTAATGAAAATCTGTCATTTTATATACGAGTATATTAATTGTTTTAATTAAAGAGAAAGTCGTGTGAGTGTTTCACACCAGATCCCCCCCTCCATTAAGGAAATAAAGTTGTTAAAAATGTGAACTTAAAGGAAGCCTATAAAAATAAACAATATAAAAAAATGAAACAAAATACCAGGATAATAAAAGAAATGTTTACAAATAATAGTGGTCTCACTTAATACCATGAGATAATCTTGAAGAGGGAGAAGATAAGATGTATGTGCTAAAAGAAAGTTCTGGCTAAGGACTTATACCACACTGACCTTTTATACTTAGGTCATAGTAATAACAGCCAACGGTTGGATCCAAAAGAAAGAAAAACTTAATCCTTAGCAGACCCCATACTCTTTATACCAGTATATATACCAAGAGATTTATCTGAACATTCAAACTGGATAATGAATGTGTGTACCCGTGGGTTCGATTTATTCCTTTAATTATTAAAGCTTTATTTTCATTCATTTCCCCGAGATATGCCATAATATTAATTCATTATAAGGCTATTTGTAATTCAATAATTTTTTTATTTAATTAACTTTCAAAGAAGGAGACATTACAATAAAACTTATATCTTTTATAATCGTATGGATTATTTTAGCCCATAATAAATTTTAATTTTAAAAACTATGAATAAGGGTAAATTATAAAATATAAATAATAAGACAAAAAAAAGTACTCTCATAGTTTGGGGGGGGGGGGGTTAAAGAATTTACCAACGCCTTGCCGGACTTCCGGAGACTAGCGGCTAAAACACCCCCCTCTGCTTGGACCTAACGCGGATTCGCTGATTCCAGCACTACATCAGGCTAAGTCTCTGTTCTAACCCCTTAAGGGTTCATTCTTTTTTGTAACGAGAATTTCCCTCGTGTATCTCGCTATCAGACTCGCTGAACAGCATTGTCTCTACCAGAGAGTCTGGGGTCTGCCGTCCAATCACCGCCTCTCAAACGCTGCCACCGGTCACATGCAAAAAAGGTGTGCAAGGCATCATCCCTATTCCCCGGGCAGTAGAGGCACTCCTCTTCCTCTGCCTTCTCCATCCACTTCAGGTACGCCCTGAAATATCCATGCCCACTTAGAAGTTGGGCAAGGTAGAAGTCTACCTCCCCGTGCGGTATTCTCACCCATTCCTCAACTCCCTTGATTAGCCTGGCAGTTCATCGACCCCGCTGATTATCCTCCCAGGAGCTCTGCCAGTTCCGGAAGGTTCAATTTCTTTCTTCCCTGGAGAGAGTTTCTTTTCTTCCTTCGGCCTACCTGCCTTACAGTCTCTTAAGCTCCCATGCAATGAATGCAATGGCGATCACTCCGGCAATAACCATAATTGCTGGTTCGGACACACTGTGGTATGCAGAAGCAATCCTTAATGCACCCAGCCTCTTTACCCTGGCTACCCTTTTCCTATACGTTTGTTTATTAAGCGCGTCTACCCACACTTCGGCTCCATAGAGGAGTATCGAGTGGGTCACGTTCATTAGTACTCGACGCGTACTGGCCTGTGAGCCCTCATAGTAAAAAGAAGTATTGTAATCGTGTCAAATTTTCTATATCGAATTTTCACCGGAAATACACGTTTTGAGGTCCCCTGAGTCCAAAAAAGTGATGTTTCTTTAAGCAATTTGTCTGTGTGTGTTTGTGTATGTGTGTAGTATATTAATATGAACAGCATAGCTCAAAAACGAAAAATCGTAGTAAGTTCAAACTGGATGATCCGTTTAGGTATCACCATGATATCGGACAGTAAGTTAACTACCGAAAATTCCTCAACCGGAATTACCACTTTACTAAATGATTTTTCACTTTTTTGCAATTTTTTCAAAAATGGTTCCAACGATTTTCTTTAAATTACATCTATATCAACTGCACTTGGAAGAGCTACAACTTTTATTTGAAACATTTCTCCAGGAAATTTCATTTAAGGGTACTTTTTGGGGGAGTGGTGGGGTTGGGTTTTCCTCTAAAGTGCTATTTCAGTTTATTCACACAATTCTATCATCTAAATAATATTAATTAGAATTACATATGTTATCGAAATTCCCAGTTTGAATAAATGAGGATGATTGAAACTACGTTTTTACTGAAAAATATTCGGTCAATTTTCTCTAAAACGAGTCCAAGATATTCTTTAAACTAAACATGTGAAATACATATTATATAATGAGCTACAACTTTTATTTAAAACATTTCTCTGGGTAAAGTCATTTAAGGGGGGGGGGTTTGGAGGAGTAGTGGGGTTATGTTTTCCTCTAAAGTTCTATTTCAATTTATTATATTTAAAATTGTGTCAACTAAATAACATTAAATAGAAAAATTTGTATGTTGTCAATGGTTCGAGTTTGAAGAAAATCGGTTAAGCGGAAGTACGTTTCTACTGGACAGTTTTTTTTTTTTCAGTTTTTGGCTATTTTTCTCCATAAAACACCAATGAATTTCATTAAATTTGGTATACTAACTATGAATATACAGAATTATCACTTTTGTTTGAAACTTTGTACCTAGAAGTTCATTTAAAGAAGTTCTGGGTGATGGGAGAAGGTTATGCTTGCTCCAAAAAGTCATTTTATTAAATTTGGATTCCCCCATTGATATAAAATTAAAGCGAAATAAACATTAAGTAAAAATTATATGTTTGAAGAAAAGTTGTCAGTTATAATTCTGCAAACTGCAGTAAGAGAAAGTCGTGCGAGTGTTTCACACCAGATTTTTTTTGTTTTGCATGTTATGCCAAACTTACAGTCTTTTTTTTTTTTCTATTTTACATCTACAGTGTTGATTCAACCATGATTTCAAATATTTACAAAAGTCTTACCACCTGCCTTTTGAAGTATCTCTTCACTGTCATAATTAGTTATATTTCTGGTATATATAAGTTATATATAAGGAGTGATGCATGTCGGTTTGTTTGTTGTTGGATTCTTAGGGGAAGATTATCTGGTGGAATCCAAGGGAGCCTGCATTGTACTTTTCTGGGAGAAATAATTCTTTTTCAGTATATTGTCAATTTTCGTTAATTTTTCTTAAGGAACTGAGGGTGACCCAGTTTTGGACTGTTTAGCGTCAATAAACAATACCGTGCGTATCATGCTATTGTTTATTATGCCTAAAATTACTTTCTCTTAATCCTAGTAAGAGGAATTATTGTAATCTTGCCAAATTTTCGATACTGAGTTTTTACCGGAAATATCCGTTTTGTGGTTTCCTGTGCCCAAAAAGTGTTTTTTAGCAAATGATCTGTATGTGTGTGTGTGTGTGTGCGAACAGCATAGCTCAAAAACGAAAAAATCGTAAAAAGTTCAAACTGGATATCCCGTTTAGGTTTCACCATAGGATTCGACAGTAGATCATTTGTGAAAATTCCTCAACCGGAAGTACTACTTTGTTGAAGGTTTTTTTTTTTTCACTTTTTTTGCAAATTTCTCAAAAATGGCTCTGAAAATTTTCTAAACTTTATATATCTTCTACAATTACAAAAATCTACAAAAATCTACAGCTTTTATTTAAAACATTTCTCTGGGTAAATTCATTTAAGAGCAATTTTGGCGGTCGGTTGGGGTTAGGTTTTCCTCTAAAATTGCTATTTCAGTTTACTATACAATTCTGTCATCTAAATAATATTAATTACAATTAAATGTTTTTTTGAAATTCCAAATTTGAAAAAAATCGGATGACCGGAAGTGCGTTTTTACTAAAATGTATTTTTCAGTTTTCTGGTATTTTGTCGAAAATAGCGCCAACAAACTAGAAATATGAACTACACGTAATAAGGAGCTACAACTTTAATTTGAAACATTTCTTCCGGTAAAGTCATTTAAGGAGGCTTTTGGTGGAGGGGTGGGATTATGTTTTTCTCTAAAGTGCTATCATCATAGTTGATTGTACAATTCTACCATCCAATTGAAATTAATTAGAAATAAATAGATGGCCAAAAATTCCTGGTTTCAAGAAAATTAATAAACCGGAAGTGCGCTTTTACTGAACAGTTTTCGACGAATTTCATTAAATTTTATACACTAACTATAAAATTTGTCAATTAAAATAATGAAAACTGGAGTAAGAGAAAGTTGTGTGAGTGTTTCACACCGATTTTTTTTAATTTTTTTATAAGAATATTTACCTTATAAGTGTATTTACCGTGCGTTAAAACGTACCAAATGTTCCAATTGTCCAGAAATAGTCGGTAATTAATGTTTTATGAATACACTTTCAATGATTCCTCATAATTCTTCCAAAAATTGATTTATTAAATATCATAAAAAGTTAGAATTTAGACAAATACTGATTAAAACAATAATAAATTGTAAAAAAAAAATAATAATTTTCTTCTAAAGAAGATAATTGATTACAAGGATAATTGATTTTCCTGCTAAAAGTTCATCAATGTTATGTAAGAAAAGTTATTGTGGTTCAAATCTATTCTAACTCTTCTTACACACTCAACTCCACCTACTGAAATTTCCAAGAAAAGAACTTGAAACATTGAATAATGAGTACATTTAAAGAAAAATAGCGCTTAGATATTATCAACGAGTTTTCTTGCTTCTACTTTTCCCCTATTTTTTACCCCTAACGTATTTTCTCTGGAGTTCTATATCCCAAAATCATTCAATTTACATTGTAAGGTATCATTTTACTTGTTCTACCATATTTTATACCTACTATTTATTTTATTTCATTACTTTATCATTATTTTTTTTGTTATTATTTAGGGCGCATCAACATCTATGGTCATTGGCGCCCGGGGCATTCTCAGTGCACTGCCCGGCTCCGGACAGTGTTCTCTGGTTACAGACAATACTGTCCATCACCGGACTGTGAGCTGTAGAGGCTTCTAGGAAGAAAAAAATCTAAGGGCAGCACAGCTGGAATCGAACCCGAGACCTCCGCGTGAGAGTCCAGTGCGCTAACCACTGAGCTAATCCCTTCCCTCTTTATCACTATTATTTATTTATTTTTTTAAATTTTATTAAACTTTTCTTGAAAATAATTTTCTTAAGAAAAAACATTTGTTATTATTTATTTTCTAAGAACTGGTTTTATGAATTAAGAGGTATATTAATATTCCAACAGTCTGGGTTAAGATGGAGTGGTAAAAAGGGCTTGGCCCAACATATAGTCCCCCTGACATTCGTTTAGGAAGTTGACTACGTTACTCCTACACTAAATTTATGGGGCATATGAAAATACATTGGTGTAGTATGTTTTATAACGTTATCTCTTCAGATAATAAGAACTTATATAGGTCACACAATAGCAAAATATAAAAAAAAAAAACTTCTCTGATAAAAATCACAAAAATAAGTAAGAGTTTTTGTTTTTTTGAAATCTGATTTTATAGATAGAAATGAAATGAAGGAGAAAATGTAAACTGTAAAAAATGTAAAATGTAAAAAAAAAAAAAGGAAAAATTAATCCTTTTAATTTTTACTTACTCTTGCTCCAAGTAAAAGGGACTAGATACTGTTATCGTGTCAAAAATTTGGGATATCAAATTTTAACCGGAAATACACTTTTTCAGGTCTTCTGACTCCAAAAAAAGTGGTTTTTAGAAAATGGTCTCTACGTGTGAAGAGCAGAGCTAAGTAATGAAAAATCGCAAGTTCAAACTTCATATTCCGTTTAAATATCACCATGGAATCCGACAGCAAGTTATCTGTTAAAATTCCTCAATTGCAAAGATTTTCTTTAAACACGTTATACCAACTACACATACCTTAAGAGCTACAATTTTTATTTAAAATATTTCTCTGGGAAAATTCATTTAAGGGCTCTTCTGGGGGAGGAGATGTCGTTAGGTTTTCCTCTAAAGTGCTATTTCAGTTTATTACACAATTCTATAATCTAAATCATATTAATTAGAATGAAAAATATGTTGTTGGAATTCCAAGTTTGAAGAAAATCGGATTACCAAAAAATGCGTATTTAGGTACTGAAAAGTATATTTCAGTTTTCTACTATTTTCTCTAAAACGGCTCCAAAGATTTTCTTTAAACTAATTATGTGAACTACACATATAAAGAGCTAATACATCATTTATGTGAAACATTTATCCAGGGCAACTCAGGAATGGGTGGGGTATTTTTTCCTCTAAAATGCTATCTTAGTTGAAAATACAATTCTATCATGTAAATAAAATTAATTAGTAGATAGATAGATAGATTCTACCGGGGGAATTGGCTATTCAGCCTACGCCACCGCGACACCCCAAGGATCTATTGTGGCACCCCCCTAGTTGGAGACCCTCCCCCTATCCTGTCCTTAACCGGACTGTGGAATTGGGGGGGGCTCCCAGGTGGTCAATCAGAGCACCTGCCATCAGAGCACCCTCTCGAGTCCTGCTTGCCTTAAAAGACTTAATAGGTCCGAGAGAGGGCCCTGGCTGAGACTTGTTGGCACCAGCTTCTCTTTACCAAAGAGGCGGTACCTTAGCCAAACCAGCCCCTCGCACTGACATACCACATGCAGTGCCGTCTCCTCTTCTTCCTGACAAAACCTACACAGGCTATCCGTTGCCAGGCCCATGCGATGCATGTGCTTATTTAGTCTACAATGGCCAGTGAGAATGCCAACTGCTATCCTTATGGCCACCCGGCCTAGTTGGAGTAATTCTGCAGTTAGCTTGGGCGAGTATCTATGGATAAACTTTTTCGCCTGCCTCTGGCCTGGAGTTTTGACCCACCATTCCCTTGATCGGTCCTGCATCCATAGCTTAATGGATGCACTCCTGAGGCATCTTGAGACACCGCAGAACGGCTCCGGCCCGATAAGCGCTCTCATTGAACCCTCCCGGGCCAGGCGGTCCGCCGCCTCATTGCCTCTGTGACCCGAGTGCCCAGGTACCCAAACCAGGAAGACCTTATTATGGCTACTAATTTCCTTGAGTGCACCTAGGCAGTCCCACACCAGCCTTGAGCTGATCTCCCACGAGTCAATTGCCCGCAGAGCAGCCTGGCTATCCGAATAAATGACGACTCTGGAGTTATACACTCCCCGTCTTCTTATTTCGGCGGCGCAGATAATAATCGCGACTAGCTCCGCCTGAAAGACCGTAGCTAGCCTTCCCAGGCTCACCGAGATATTACATCCCGGACGAGCCCCGTACACGCCGGCTCCCACTCCATCTTCCTTCTTGGACCCGTACGTGTACCACATAGATTCGCCTGCAATTGGCGGCCCATTCTTCCATGCCCCTCTGTCTAATATCAGGACTTTGAAGGGTTTTTGGAAGTCATACCTAGGAATCATTATGTCCGTAGGCAGGCCCAAGATCGGGTCCGCCTCCAGCTCCTCCCATAGGTCTTGGTACCTCCCAGTATGCCTGGGGTAGATGGGCGCTTGTCCCTGTTGTAGTCGTGCCACAACTGCTCTTGCAACGCCTTGGACGTGAATGTGGAGTGGTGGAAGGTTAACAGGACCTCCAAGGCCGCAGTAGGGGTAGTCATCATAGCACCCGTCGTACTCAGGCAAGCCAGCCTTTGAATACTTCCAAGCGCTCCCGACCCCCCCATCTGCAAGGTCTTTGTCCACCACACCATCGCCCCGTGGGTTACTATTGGTCTCACTACACAGGTATAAATCCACAGAGTCATCTTCGGGTTTAATCCCCAACTTTTACCGCATAGCCTCCTGCACCTACCCATGGCGATTTTGGCTTTATGTGCGGTAACATTAATATGAGAGTTCCATGTCAGCCTTCGGTCAAAAATGACTCCCAAATATTTGGCCTCCATGGCAAAGGTGATCGCGACCCCTCCGAGTACTGGCTGTTGTAAGTCTTAAAATTAATTAGTAATAAATATATGAACAAAATTCCAAGTTTTATGAAAATTAATAAACCGGAAGTGCGTTTTTACCGAACAGTTTTGTCAGTTTTCGCGATTTTCTTTATAAAAAACTTTTTGTCCATTACAATTTTGTAAACTACAATTCTGTAAGATAAAGTTGTGTGAGTGTTTCACTTTACATAATATATAAACATATTTAATTTTAAATAAATATTTTTAAAAGTAATAATTTTTTGTTATTTTTACATTAATAATACCAGCGGAATAATCCATTAACGGGACAATAATGTAGCAGAATGAGACCATTAAGAGGATTTTATTTTCCATCTAAAAGCTAAAAGTTTATCACTCCTTCTTATTCATTCCTTCTTAAAAATAATTCATGCTCTTACCACGAACTCGAATTTTATGTTTTTTCCGCCACTATTACTGGAAGGTGTGAGGATTATCGAGCTTATACAGATTCTATGTATTACCGGCAGAGTAGTATTAAGTAACTCGTAGTTTTTTTTATTAATTATATGTAAAAATTACATTCCTGATTTTAGTAGAAAGTTAAATAAAGAACTAGGGAAGGGATTAGTTAAGTGGTTAGCGTACTGGACTCCCACGAAATGTTCTAAATAAAAATTGTAGATCATTGTATAAATAGTTGAAGTAATAATTTTCAAGAAAATCGTTTGAGCCATTTTGGCGATAATTGCAAAAAAATGAATAAACCACTCAGTAAAGTGTTTGTTAGGTCGTGGCACCTT
This sequence comes from Triatoma infestans, assembly GCA_011037195.1. Taxonomy (NCBI): domain Eukaryota; kingdom Metazoa; phylum Arthropoda; class Insecta; order Hemiptera; family Reduviidae; genus Triatoma; species Triatoma infestans. Next base: position 32,962 of record JAAEAF010010263.1, read on the forward strand.
TGACAGCTTAACTCCGCCACGCCTTTATTGCCCTTTTTATTACCACTACTGTTAATCCCTTGCCATTTCCAAACTATTATTTCCTGTTTCTTCTTTCATCGTCCGCCTCGTGCGTTAAACGATTTGTGTTTAACAATAGCGCATGCGCTGTGGGTAATTAATTTCTGTTTATTTTTTAAATTAATTTTTGTCGGATAGCTATTGTTGTAATTTTTTTTATAAAAAATTACATCCTTTTACATAACTTTCTTACAACCGAACAAACATCTAAAAAAGCGACTTACTGCGTTTTTCCGCCCTTTAATGAATGGCATCGCTATTGGGGTAGGATAAAAAGGAAAGAAGGAAACCGCTAATTTGTTACTAAGAAGATTTTTTTTTTATGTATATTTCTGTTACATTTAATACTAAAGAAGGTTAGCAAAGTTGTGTAGATAAAGATTTGAAAAGTAAGGTAAAAACCCAGAATAGTATTGTTAAAGAATTTGAGTATATCAGGTCCTCTATTTGGTAGATTGGTAATAGAAACCATATATTTTTGATACCTAGGCCCTCAATAATTTTAAAAGATTACCCAGAGAGGATGAAGCAATTAAAGACTTCATATTTTTGATTGAGGATGAAGAATAAAAGGACAACTGAATCATTGTCTGCAAAAAAAAAAATTCTCGTGAACTATAATCAGATCGCGTGATGTTCCAACAAATCACGGGACTGTCCTGGAATCAGGAAACATCATTTGAAACTTTTTCTTCTGTAAATCAAGAAGTATCTAAAGAAGTGGATCAGAAATATTTTCCATGATAGCCTGCTTTTTTTTTTTTGTAGTCATCGACCAGTTTTGCTTTGTACAAGTCTATGTTATCATCCTGATTGATGAGCGAACGCCCTGCTTCTTGATTGGTGACCACAACAAAAAGAAGCAGGCTCTCACGGTAAATATCTCTCTGATGCTTTCCAGGTTTACGGATCCAACCACAACAACTAAAGAAATGGATACTTTTTTGTGTGTGCATTTTTAATATATACGTATTACGGACGAATTTATGAAGATAAAGTTCCATGAATTCTGAAGAAAAATTCCATTTTATTTTTTTACATGTAACAATTGAAGATTTTCCAGCCAGGCAATCAGGAGCAGTGAGGGGAGCAGAAATTCTTCGGGAAGAACATTTTTTTCTCTTAAGACAAGTTTGATAGTGAAAATCTGACAGCGCTTTATGTAACATTAACTATTGTAAGTATTTTTTCATTTAAGATACTAATTTACAATAAACAGCTGAACAAATAGTTGAATTTAATAAAAAATTTAGAATCAAGCACAGTATTTTAATCATAGAGCAGAAATGCGGTGAAAAAGAAAAGAAAAGGAAACTATTAGGTGACAAAGACGATGTGCACTAAAGCAGAATAGTGTGGATGTGTACTTTATCAGGCTTTAACTAATGGTTCAGTTCTAGAAGAGAACAGCTAACTAGACTGTTTAATAGGAAAGAGAGAAACCTACAAAAATAAAGCAAGGAAAGAAAACAAAAATAGTCCGCCCTAAAGGTGTTTTTAAAACCTATTGGGAGTTACCCAAGGTTGTTACTAAACCTGCTGAAAACCCATCTATATCAATAAGTCTAAAGAGTAAATGAAAAACCAGAAAATCCATGAGTCCCTTAGGTTGAGCTTGGTTTAAAAACAAAAAACAAAAAAAAAATATTCAGGCATTAAAAGCACGCAATGATGTTTTGATGATGATGATACATGAAGATTAGAAAATAATAATAATAATAATAATAATGTTTTGTACACACCGGTCTATGGAATGTTCCAAACAGTTTTAAAATATTTTTAGACATCAATTTACAAGAGTGAGAAAGAAAATCATATTATTGTTATGCATTAATTTCCAGGGGAAAATGTACGATATACGAGATTTCATTCCATAGTTTATTATATAACAAAAATCAATGGTATTATTCTATAGAAAGATAAATTTGTGGCATTCCAACTTTACAATGTATAACTTCGAATAGTCTAAAATTCTGGAGCAGTTTTCTACAACTGTTAACCGGAAGCACATAGAAATAGTGAAAATATTATGTATTATAAAATTATATTTGCAATAATACTACAAAAGATTATTTTCTCTTTCTTGTTGTTGTGGGTTCCGCAAAGCTGGAAAGCATCCAAATATATTTTCCGTGATAGCCTGCTTCTTCGACCGGTTTCGGGCGTTCGCCCATCTTCAAGATGTTTTTGTCAAAACTGTCTGTATCAAGAGTGTATCAACTGAATTTACTCTGTGCAAGTCTATGTTATCACACTGTATTGACAACAACATCCTGATGATGGGCGAGCGCCCAAAACCGGTCAATGACCACTCAAAGAAGAAGCAGGCTATCAGGGAAAATATCTCTGATGCTTTCTCTTACTGCTTGTAATGGGATCCGAATCATTAAGATTCGTGATGATCAGAAATACCTAGTTACTCGCTAAATAGGCGAAAATAGGGAGTGAGAATTCATATAGATACAGCCGAGCTAGTCCTACACAGGAGAACAATTTAGAGGAGTTATCGACACCAGTCAGCAAACATCATTGTACGTACTTTCTATTTTCAGTCAATCTGTCTCCCATTTAATTATTCTTTCGCTACCTTATTCTCTAATTATCTTACAACCAATTTAAAGTCCTTGGAGTTTGGATTTCTATTCATTATATGTGCAAGTGTTCAGTGCATCTAGTTTATTTCTATATTGGATCAAGTAGACAAATGGGTGAATCAGGCTAAATATTTAAGAATCACATTAAACAGGAAGCTGAATTTATACCTCATATTAGGGCTCTAAGAACCGAATCAAAAAAGTTAGTCGTCCAACTCAGTCAATTACCAGGAGAGAATGGGGCCTGAAAAAAAAAACCATAAAAATAATGTATGGTAATAATGTATGGTAATGAGAATGACTTCAACTGAGGCTCTCCAAGTTCTCACACGCTCTCCCTGTAGATTTAGAAGTCGTGATCGGCGGCCAGATATTTTCCGAGAAAAAGTAAGAACTTTTCCTTTTACGGTATAACGGTGGAGGCATTACCTATTCAGGAGGAAAGTAATAATTTTGATCTCTAGAGATTCCAGCAAGAGAGAATAAAAATAGATGAGGATTTACTGGAGAAATGGAAATCTCGCTGGGCTTCTTCGAGTAAACGCAGGACAACCTTTCGTTTTGTTCCTGATGCTGCTAGAGGCAGAAGAGTGGTTCCCTCAGAGTTCTCTTACGCTGTAGCGCTATCGGTGACAGGGCACGGTCTTTTAAATGGAATGTGGTATGATATGGGGGCTTGTAAATAATTTTTTCGGTGTCACTTTGGATAGCGTGAGCCCGCGGAACACATAATCTTTAACTGTCATTTATATGAACACTTAAGAGTGCATATATGTGGGGAAAGATTGGATTTCATGTGGGTTTAAACAGTGAAAATCTTGGTCTGTTATTGGAAAACAAGTTTGCTTATGAAGCTTACAGTAAATTTGCGTCCGCGGCATTGTCTAGAAGGATTAACAATAGTTAGGTAGAGTAGGCGGTTGAACATGGGTTGATTGTATTTATTTATTGTTGTGCATGTGGTATGAATGCGGTAAGGTTAGGGTTTAGGATTAGTATACTCTTATAGCAGTATTAGTATATTACGTAGGTTAGCTTAATTGAGGCTTTCCTGGAATATTGAGTACAAGGGAACATGTTTGTTTTGTAAATAGTTTAGGAAATGTAAATACTGTATATAGCTATCTTTTACGCAATAGTTTATAAACTAGGAATATCTGCAGGATATAAATTATTTGCCCACGCGTCTATGGATATGGCAGATATTCTATGTTGATTGCACTGTGTACGGGCAGGGATGAACGCGAGCTCCGGTACTGCCCTTTGTGGGATTTATAAAAAAAAAAAAAAAAGAAAGAAAGGATCTAATAGTTATTTCTTCTTAACATTCCTAAATTTATCTCTCTAATTCTCTGCTTCTTACATTGACTACACGCTGTTAACAGGAAGTATTGCCATCGTATCAAATTTTCGAAATTGAGTTTTCACCGGAAATACACTTTTTGAAGCGGACGGAAGTCAATCATTATTTATATTTTGTAAAATCATATCACGACCTAGATTTTTATTTCTTTGTCTTTAGATATAATTTTTTTATTTATATTAAGATTACACTTTTATTTTCTAGTCAAGCTAACAAAAAATCATACCATAAGGGTTATTTTTGAGACAAAATAAATTTTATCATAAATAACGGTTATTCCATGAGTGGAAAATTTTTCTCTCAGAAATGAAACTCAATTTTATTTTTTGACAGAGAAACGAAATTCTTGATTGTCGAAATGACATATCTTACAGCAATTTTACATGCTGAGTCAAATGAGATAAACATGCTGAGTCAAATGAGATAAACATGCTGAGATTTTCCAGTTGATACGTTTGCACCTAACAAATTCAGTTTATACAATCTTACACACAGAGTATGTAAACTGAATTTGCTCTATGCAAGTCTGTGTTATCACACTGTCTGACAAACGCATCCTGAAGATGGGCGAACGCCCGAAACCGGTCGATGACCACAAAACGAAGCAGGCTATCATGGGAAATGTCTCTGATGCTTTCCAGCTCTGCGGAACCAACAAACACTTACTTACTTACTACTGGTTGGCACCACAGTCCTCCAGGGACCAAGGCCTCTTCAATTAGAGAATTCCAATCATTCCTGTCCAATGCACTCAACCTCCATCTGTCTCCAGGTCCTCTTCCACGTCGTCAAGCCATCTTTTTCTAGGTCTCCCGTTTTCCTTCTTCCTCCAGGTTGCCCACACGTAAGTCGACGTGACAGTCTCTCTGCCGGCATTCTTTCAACGTGACCCAGCCATCAAAGTCTACTTTTCTTTATGAAGGTCACCAAGTCAACGTCCCTATAGAGATCTCGAAGCTCTTGGTTCTTTCTTATTCGCTTCTTGGTTCCATCCGTTTTCCCATATTGGGCGAAATATGGCTCTTAGGATTTTGCGTTCCCAGACATTAAGTCTGACTTCGCTATCCTTAGTAGAATCCAAGTCTCACTTCCGTACGCTACCACGGGCCTAATAATGCTCTTATAAATGATAGCCTTTGCCTCGAGAGAGGACCTAAACTTTAGCGTGTTTTTTAAGGCATAGAAACATCTGCTACCAGCTGCTAGCCTTGCCTTGATGTCTTCTTTTACATCATTATTATTTATAATCCAGGCTCCCAGATATTTTAAGAGGCTTTCCACTTAAAGGAATGACTTCTCGTTAAGAACATCGGCTCCAACTCTTGTGGATTTCTGGAGGAATTCATGAAAACTGTTTTGTTATCGTTTATGCGGAAGCCCAAGGACCTGGCTGCTTCCTCGAATTTTTGGACTGGAGCGCACCTGATAAAGAATTCGTGCTCCTGACTACAAGCTGGACGTCATCGGCATATGCCATATATTGCATAAATGGTTCTGTTCGCATTGCTCTAATAGCTCTTGCAGCCAATTCTAATGCCATGTTAAATAGGATTGGTGATACTTGATCTCCTTGTCTCAGCCCATTTGTTACCGTGAACTCCTCTGATAAATAGCCTCTTCTGATAATAGCGTAAAAAGGCACTTTACATTTGCTACCTGAAAATGTCATCCTTGTCAGCCTGACTAACTTTTGAGGTATTCCCAGTCTTATCATGGTTTTGAGGAGCATTTCCCTATCCACACTATCATACGTCTGTTTAAAATCAAGAGGAGCAAGTCTGGAGGCTCCGAGGGAGCAGCCCTCCCGCCAGACTCGGACGCTGAGGGCCAATCACCCGCACGTCTTAAATGAATATAATTACGAAACCATCAAACACGAAAAAAATTAATCAACATCCTTTCCTTTCTCTAAACATTAAATGTTTAATATTGAAAACTTATTAAATAAAATAAACTTAAGAAGAATTTAATTTCAAAACAGTAATCAGCTTTAAATATGTAGACGATAGTCTATATCGGAGCTCATTCAATCTGAATATTATTGAATATTTTTTTTTGCTGCGTGTTTACAATCACGTATTAGCAGAAGTCCAATAGTAATTCATATCGATTATCAAACACGATTTTTATTTTTTGAGAGAAATAATAAAAATTGCAGGATAATTCCACATTTCTGTGCAAAACACAGATCTCTCAAAAGATAATAATTAATTTTCGTTGAATCATTTAGAATTTTTAAAAATATCGTTCAAAAATAACTCTCATTTTTTCAACTAACTCATAAAGTTCAAAACTTTTTGCGAAATTTAACTTAAAATTAGTGAGTAGTTAATGTGGGCTTATTAACACGCGAATTAATTTTTAGTTTAACTTTTATATTCAGTTCCCATTTTGAAGTTCCAGAACACGAAAAAATATTTTCAAGCAGATGGTCTGTGTTTATATGTGTGAACAAAATATCTGAAAAACGAAAAATCATAGGAAAGTCAAAATATATTGCGCTTTGGTATTACCATAGCAGCTGACATGAAAGTTTCCGGCAAAATTCATCAACCGGAAGTGTGAATTTTTCTGATTATTTTTGTTCAAAAACAGCCCCAACGATTTTCATATATACATGGCACTTTTATTTGAAACTTTTTCCCGAAAAAATGGATTTTTTTTTTGGGTGTGGGAGGGGTTTAAAGGGTAGAGTCCTATTATGCTTCCCTCTTAAACACTGTTACAGTACATATATGGTTCTACCATTTGTATAACATTTAATAATATTAGAAGCATTGTTAAAATACACAATTTGAAGAAAATCAGTCACAGTACTAAATTATTATCATTATAATTGTGGTCTTATACAGAATATGTTACAATGTCTCATATTCCACATGTGTCAATATTAATCCAGATATAAACATAATTTTATAAGGCACGATCGAGCGACCATAATCATCACTTTTTAGCAAGAGTGCTGAAATGAAAGTTGGGTTCTGGGCCCATTATAGATAACAAATTTTATCAAAATTATTTCGTTTATGGTGCTGACAGCCTGGCAAAAATGACCTCCAAATACAAATGAAAAACTCGTACAAATATTTAAAATAAGAAATATAAAAAATGGACAGATAAAAACTCTTGTTTTATTTCCTGTCATAAAGAAATATGTTTACAGTTTACATGAATTTCATTTCTAGATTTAGTCATAATTTACACTATAATCATTGTGCAGTATGTACATTTAACATGTATTCTCTTGTTGTAATTAAATCTTCATTAACAGTGCGTGTATTTCAGTGAACTTGCTACTACATATATTGTATTTTATGTTTTAAACTATTATTTCAAAATATGTAATATATTTAGGATATCATAAAAGCATATTAGTAATTAGATATTCAGAATTATTATTTAAAATTTGAGTCAACTAAATTTAATCTGCCAATACATTAAATAAAAAAATAAAAAAAGTAATTTTTCCTAATTCTTATTACTTTCTCATACTCCTATTTTGGTTTATTACCATTTTTACTTCCTCTTACTCCTCTAGTAAGAGGAAGTATTGTAATCGTGTCGTATTTTCGATATCGATTTTTCACCGGAAATTTCCGTTTTGAGGTCCCCTGAGTCCAAAAAAGTGGTTTTTAGCAAATGGTCTATGTGTGTGTGTCTGTGTGTATGTGAACAGCATAGCTCAAAAACGAAAAACCATAGAAAGTTGAAACTTGATATTACGTTTAGGTATCACCATGGGATCTGACGGTGCGTTATCTGTCAAAATTCCTCATCCGGAAGTACCACTTTACTCCAGTTTTTTTTTTTTTACGTTTTACGTTTTTCCCTCAAAAATGACTCCTGACGATTTCCTTTAAACTGGATATATCAAGCTACACATACAAAGAACTCCAAACTTTTAGTTG
>JAAEAF010010264.1:0-30299 GCA_011037195.1 Triatoma infestans
GGGTGCGGCAAAAATTTTCACCCTTACAACATTTATTATTCAAACTTAAACACACCAAATTAAAAGTAGTGGCTGTTACATAAAATAACTAAGTAAATTATAAATGCTTTCAGTGGGAGGGATGAACCTGTTGTTTTAATAGTAAATTTTCAACATTTGGTATCAATTTTGTTAGATATAATCTCAAATCTCCTCGGTTAGTGATGTCTAGCCTGTTTCTTTTGTTTGTTGAGTTTGACAACCGCACTGAAACCCCTTTCCACTAAGTATGAGGATAGAAAAGCAATTAAAATCTTTCTCGCTATGTTCCATAAAATGGGATAAGTAACAGGTATATCTTTTTGAAGCCAGAATAATTGATGTCCGTTTCGAAACTCTACCTTAAGTTCTTCGTTGATGCTTATTCCGATCAGTTCATCTTATAATATGACATTCGTTTCTTCAATGCCACCAAATGGATTGATTATCCATTGTGGTATTACCATAGTCCAAAAAATCCGCAAATCTAGTTTCAAAATTTAAATAGAGGTCATTTAAATGTTGAACGTAGGTTAATATATCATCTTTCTCACAGTTTATTTGTGTTTTTAATGGAATCGGTCAATAAGATAAAATAAAAAAATATTGCAATTGACTACTTTAGTAAAAGTGATTTCTGCTTAAGTAACCCGATATTATTCCTCACCAGATAAGTAAAGTGAGGAATCATGTAGGTAAAGATATTTTATAAATTATAAATGTTATATTAAAAGGAATAAGTTTATTAAAAACCTTGTAGAGTACTACCTATGAATGGGTAAAAATCCTATGGGTACGATACGACCATAAAGCAAATAGCCTACTGTATACACAATTTTATGAGATATACTAATCAATTACTATGTTATTAATTTTAGATTTAAATAATATGTAATTGGCTGAAGTAAAATCCCCATTTAGATAATGATATTAGTGTTGCATAGATAAGTTTGTATACAAAACTGCTATGTACTGTCTGGTTCGCAATAAATCTATCTGTGTACGTGAACTTTTCTATTCATGAAAAGCCAAAATTACAGTCACGACCTGCTTAATAAGAACTACCTTGTAGACCCCAATTTACATGTCATAGACCCTGTATTGGAATCAGTTATCGGATTCCAGAGGTAATGGAGTTTAGATGTCTTGAAGAGAGACTTGATATGAAGAATAGGCGGAAGTTAGTTTAGAGATTTTTAGATAGTTATTACTTGAAATACGAACACTGAATTTACAAAAATTGACTATATTTTAACAATAATTTAAATGTGTCAATTGGTAACTACAATTAATATGAAATGATAGAAATAAATAAAAAATTGAAAGAGATAAAACTACAAATAATTTAAAATGACTTAAGTAGATAAAACTAAGATGCACAACTATGAAATGTTTGATTGAATGATAATAATTATAAGTTAAACCTTGTATAGGGACGCGCTCGCAAAACTGCTGCTGTACTGATCGTTGAAGCTGTGATGCTCGTTGAAACTATAATGATATAATGATCCCCTCCTCCAGTGGGGTGAAGTTTATATTAGTATTACTCACACATTGACAGGTGTGTAGGTAGTACTCACACTAAGACATCTCTCGCAGTGTGCCGACCTTAGTCAGGTCGGTGACCAGTGTGATTTAAGTCAGTGGCCAGATTTGGCGACAGATGGTCGCCCATCGGTGATTTTCAAAGACTGTTAGCCTTGAGTGTTTGTTGGCCCTTGTATGAAGGAATATCGGCCAGGTGGCTTGTGTACAATAATGATCCTTTTAGCGGTGCTTGTCTTTGACCGTGTGTATTGACCCTTGTTTTGAAAAGGCTTTTGTTTGGCGCGGCTCTTGTCTTGAAGATAGCGGCTGGCTGAGGCCACTAGTTATAAATTATCCTTTCTTCTTGTTATCTTTTGTGAAGATAGCGGCTGGCTGGAGCCATTTGACATTGATATGACATTACAACCCCAATTTTGTTTTTAGTTGACATGGACCCTTTGCAGGTCAATATCGATCCCTGGGGAAAATAGACCGCTTTGGGAATCAATGATTTAGATGATAGCATTGTGTAGTAAACTAAAATAGCACTTTAGACGAAAACCTTCATCCCGCTCTACCTCAAAAAATGCCGGTAAATAAATTATTGCCGGGGTAATGTTTCAAACAAAAGTTATTAGCTCATTATCTGTGTAGTGGATATATCACACTTAAAGAAAATCTTTGGCGCTGAATGAAAAAAAAAAAACATTCAGTAAATTGGCACATCCGGTTGAACGATTTTTATGAAAAGCTTATTCTCACGTCGTCACCTGGTACACTTTGATGGAAATATTGAGTTATAATATTCTGCGATCTTTCGTTTTTGAGCAGTCGGACAGACAGACATTCAGACCAATTACCAAAACAAGCACTTTTCTGGACTCAGAAGACCTCACTAAGTATATTTCCGGTGAAAACTCGATCTCGGAAATTTGACACGATTACATATTTTCTCTAACATCAATTAGAGAAAGTAAAAAAAATCTGATGTGAAACACTCACACCAAACTTTTTCATACTACATTAATATAATTATAAATAAAATTGACCATTTCTGTTTTACTTTCTCTTACTGCTATTAAGAGAAAATATTGCAATCATTTGCAAAACTTTCATCGATATATTGCAATATATTTTTCAAGATATTTTTCCTCCCTTATCCCCAATTTTCTCCGAAACGTCTAAGACGATTTTTCTTGAAACATACTATGTTTATTAATTAATAAAACTCTACCACTTTCAGTGAAAGTGATTTTGGGGAGGCTTCATGGATTCTCTGATAAAATTAACTTCTCTTTGAAATTCCATTATCTTATATTACCTATTTATCGTCATCTATAAGGTAAATTAAATGCTTTTAGTAAAAGTTCTCCAACATTTTCCAAGCTTTTATTTTGAATTTATTGAATTTGAAAAATTAGTTTTTAAAAAAACTATTATTTTAATAAATAAATAAATCTTTTAATATTTTACAGCTATTATTTTTCTATTAATTATAAGATTAGCTAAAAAAAATCTAAAGATTATTTTTCTATGAAATAAATTTAAAGTTAATTAATTTTCTAAAGTTCTTAAAAAAATAAATAACTTTTAATTACCTCTCATTTACAGTTTTCTCAATTAATTAATTTAATTTTTTTTTTTTGTTAAATGTGGTTTAATATTTCCTTTTTTATTTTTTAATTTATATATTTTATAAATTCCTAATACTGACAAAATTATTTTTTAAACGTATAATGGGCACAACGCGTATTTTTCATAATACCTCGAAAACGTGTAATTCCAGGGAATAAATCAATTTTGTAAATCTAGCACGATCGCAATACTTCTTAGTACTAAATACTCGTATTATTAAGAGAAAGCAAAAAATGATACTTAAAATTTATTGTTTTTTCTCTGACCTTTGAAGAATTCTCCATCAAACTCAAATTTCTATCATCAACTTTCAGGACACAAAGTCATACATGTCCATTTTTAAAACCATATGATCCAAAAATTAGAATAATTTAAATGACAAGAAGTGGAACGAAATAAAGCTTTTGATTTCAGAAAATAGATCTAATTTAAGGTGGTAAGTAATACTGTTTTATGTATGAAATGGAACTGGGCAGGACACATATAAAGAATGTGTTCAGACAGATAGGTGAAACTGGTGACTATCCTGATCACCAAATGAGATCATCTGTAGTGGAAGAAAGAAATAAAAGAAAATAATAGTTTTGAAAAATAGTTTAGAATATTTTATAGTATCAAAAATAATATTTTGTTAATATTTTAAATGTATCTAAGTGCAATGAAAAGAATCAGGTACTGTAATTTGGGATCATTGCTATTAGGGAAACAAAGGCACAAAAATCCGTTAAATTAATACAATGGGACTTGGCCACTGTTTTGTTAGAGAGAGCATTCCTTCGGACAGTCTGCCGTCTGCTTTCAAACAACACAATCTGTATTCTGCTTCCAAAGCCAGAACACTACTTCAGGAATTGCTCTCTTAAACTCTTGCGAGATTCGCCTTTATTCTAGATCATTTTATTAGGATACAGATTTGTTGTAGACACCAAGGAGAACACATCAGAACTGTACCAGTTTTAAGTTATAACATAAGAGTTTATTATAAGCTTACTGTGATATTTTAAAGTAACTGAGTTTCTCTTAGAGAATATATCTATTTTAAAAACAGTGGTGCTCTCTGGATTATTACTAATACTTCTATCTCAAACATACATCAAGCCCTTTTACAAAACCTCTCGTGCTACTACAAACATATAACAACATTCACACCAAATACATTTCACATCCATAGGGAAGCCGAGAATATTTGGACAGAGATTTGCTGGCATCCAGTGACGATGCAAGGAACAAAGAGGCTTGGGAGAGGTTGAAAGGGAGCTTTGACTTCATTCTCAAAAACGAGAAGGAAGTGAAGAGATTTCTGGACAGCTATGACCGGAAAAAAACAAATGCGTTCAGTTCAGTTTGAGCTACAACAGATTCCCTATTCTGACAGACTTCCTCAAGGGGTATGTCAACTAATATCCCACCTCTGGGTGCCGGGACACCATGGGATTAAAGGTAATGAACTAGCCGACCAACTGGCCAGGAATGGAGCGAATACTCGTTTCTGTGGGCCGGAATCTGTTCTTGGGAATAGCCAAAAGTATGGCGTTTCTGAGAGAATGGACTCGGAGAGAACATAATCGTCACTGGAGGCTAAGTACTGGGGCAAAACACGGCAAAATGGTCATGCCAGAGCTGGGTAGAAGAAGAACCAGAGTGACCTTGGGTTTAAGTAGGTATCAGATCTGTCTGATAACGGGCCTGTTTATAGGGCACAGTAGGTTCAAGAAACATCTGCACAAGATGGGATTGGTTGATTCGAAGGCATTGTGTAGATTGTATCAGGAGGAGGAGGAGACGACCACTCACCTATTGCACGATTGCGTTGCAATCGGCAGGTTGTGGTACGAGATCTTCGGCACGTAGAGACCGGAGGAAATCGTACTTCAAGAAGGACTGGTGAGGAACGTCCTAGACCTCATAAAGAGGGGAGGATTCCTCTACTAGGTATTGAGGAGGTGGCACAATAAGCCCCAACGGGTAGGTTGCAGTGCCTGGGTTTGAGTCCCCCCCCCCCTGTGCCATTCTAATTCTAATTCTAATATCCCACCTGAAGAAAGTGGGCCTAAAATGTTATAGCTGCAGATTCTGCAAAACAGAAAAAAAAAATACCTTTGACCTGGAAGGGACGCTGTATGTTGAGAGATCTGATGGTGACACCAGTTTAGTGGCAGGTCGCAGAGCCAGTATAATTTCACGAAAAAACAACTACTTCATTTGTACGCATCTCTTAAAGAGATTAATGTAAACAAGTTTGAAAATTTAATAAATACTTACTGCTCTATTGTTGAGATTTCTAACCCTGCAATGTAGGTATGCAGTACCACCCAATTGAGCCGTACTATTAGTGACCAAATTTGTATCGAACACTGGTAAATCTTCTGGTGCTGTTGTCGGTTGCATAAAACCTGGCGGATGGCCACTATTGGAACGTGATTTTTCTTTAACTTTAGCCAGTAATTCTTCCAAACTTAATTCTCGTGATCCTGTAGACAAAAAAAAAAAACAAGAAGTTAAATGAAGATATGAATTTTATGTTTGGAAAATCAAATTGAAATTTTTAGTTGTAAAAAAAAAGATAAGTCCTTTTTCTTTTTGTAGACTATTTTTTTCCATCGCGACTCCTATGTTTGACTAAATGAAGTTAAAGGAGAAGCATATCAGTTTTAGCTTATATGCCCCAGATCTAAACTCTTGCATAGTTTCATTAATAAGTGCCAAATTGGAGATTAGAGATATATCGCAATCCAAAATTTTGGCATAAAAAATATAAACCAAAATCTTCACCCACATCTGGACAAAGTTAAGTGCAGCAACATCCACACAGTGTAAGTGTTTCCTAACAGAGCATTGCTTTCTTTCGAAAAACATTTGCTCACCTTCGTTCATTCTTCATTGTAGCTAGAAGGTGGATGCATAAGCAACCAAGAGCCCATGTGAGAAATATGTAAAATTTGGGTTTAAAAAAAAAATTGTCATTATATATATATAAAAAAATAAAATAAACATGGCGCTACAGTCGATAAAGGACTATATGCCAGACGGCATATATTGGGGGACGTGTGGTAAGCACGCCGCAGCTCCCTGCCATTTAATTCTGACCTTCGCTACCTAGGGCGCTACTAACTGTAGTTTCCCATTGTTTCTCACGATGCTGGGTCAACCACCGACTTTGCCCTCACGTTTATATATTATAATTGTATTAAAAGTCGTTATAATTGTATTAAAGAGTGTTTCAGACCAGATTTTTTTTTTTTTTATTTGGGAATGTAAGATATATGTTTGTGATTAATAATATTTAATATTCGATTATAAATCAGTAAATATTTTTTGCAGAAAGAATAACGACAATATATTATGCATTATGATATAATCAATGACAAATATAACATTATTGGCAAATACTGAATTACAAGTAAAGTACTATGTAATGAGTGACAAATTCGGCAATACATCCGTTTTTCCTCACGTCACTTTTTTGTGTTCTACGCGTGCGCAATGAAGTCAACGGATAAGTTCCCGAGCAGCTGAAATTGGTGTACACATTTCAAAAAAAATAAATAAATAAATAAAAATATAAATTACTATTTGCATTTTATCATGCCTCAATGAAGATTTAATTACATTGATGGCAGTATATATGGTCTAATGGATTAACTGTTGCCATTTCATGTGTTTATATCACTAATTATTTTAACGAGCCAATTAGTGAACATACATACACACACACACATATACATACACGCTGTACTGAATCATATAATTGGTATGGATTGATGTAGGCAGATTTCATGATGCATATAACCTCGGTTAATATATTAAATTATTTATTATTAATAATATATTAACATGTGTTAGGAATGATGACATTTTTGGGTCAATTTTGCGTTTCCTTAATACACTTAGTTTAACATGTACATTAAAAAAAAAAAATTATTGGAAAAAAAAAATTGATTTGCTAAACTTATTTAACATTTAGGTAGCTTTTAAGTTCAAAAGATTAATTATATTTTTACATGTGAGCGGATGGAGTTAAAACTTAAAAAACGAATTATTATAATTGTAATACATTTAACAAAACTATCTATGTATCTATTTGGTTATTCTTATTATTATTATTATTTTTGTATAATTTAGAATTCTATTTAAAACCATAAATGTACAGTTTTTATTTAAATTTAACAAAAGTGTAAAGTGTTTTCTTTATTAGGCTAAGAAACAAGGAAGTGTAAACCAATATATATCCGGTATTTTATCTGTCGTAGCATGCATATTCATTTTGTTCCTGACCGGTTTCGGATCTTCATCCTTAATCTCCCCACATAAATACAAACAACAAACCAGCAAGTATGAGTGTAACAGAAACATTACGTTGAAGTGAACTCTCTACACGAAAATGGTGAATTTGCTCTGACGATAGATGAAAATTCGAAACCGGTCAGGAACAAAATGAATATGCATACTACAACAGATATCAGATGTTATCCAGCGTTCGAATCCATCCACATATTCAACAATATATAACCATACAAGAATAAAGATACTTTCCGTGTAACAAATTAGAAAAATAACAACCTATTATTTAACAATTTATCGTATTATTTGGGTACAACTTATAATAATTACACTCCAAATATAATTTTAAAGTAATACATCAAAAAATTAAAAATAACAATAAAAAAAAAAATTTGTAAAAAATAACAGAAAGTCAAACAAGCCAGGCATGTCAAATATGCGGCCCGCGGCCCATATGCGGCTCAGTGACAAGTAGTCTGCGGCCTGCTAAAGCCGGTAACTGGGAAAGTTATTTTTAATCTTTGACAATATTGAAATTTATATTTTTCTCTTACTCCCAATAAAAGAATGTATTGCAATGTCTTAAATTTTTGAAAATGTGTATTCTCCGCAATTAGATTTACTGACGCCTCTGAACTAATGGATTGCCTCAGGAAATATATTAATCAATTAGAAAAAGTTATTCCTCAAATATCTTAAAAGTATTTAATTTAATTTAACTTTTAGAGTAAAAGTTTAATATTTAGAGTTGTTTACTAATAATATAGTTAACTAATATAATATATTGAAAAGCTATCAAAAAGTTTAAAATCACATGCTAAATTTATTTTAAGTTCTTTGTCCTTTGCTATCTAAATGAACTCTTAAATTAATCTACTCTTAATCTTTGGGACTCTACTAGCCATGAGGCTATTAAAGAGCAGATTCCAAATTTGATATGTATACCTAAATACTTACACCTAGTAAAATTATTGTAATCGTGTTAAATTTTCGATAACCGTTTTGAGGTCCCCTGACTTCAAAAAGTGGGTTTATAGCAAATGGTGTGTGTGAGTGTGCGTGTACATAACTCATAAACGTAGTATAATTTATGGTTCTACCGCCCAGATTAGTTTATAGTAGATTGGAAGCATTGCTAGAAATACAAATAAGAAGAAAATTGGTTGCTGGGAAAGTGAGACTTTATAGGTTTTCCAGCTTCTAAGAATTTTTCTCGAAAACGGCTACAAAGATTATCTTTAAACTTCATATATGGACATGCGGATATAGAGTGTAATTAGTGGCAGATGAGTTGGCTAAAATGTGAACATCAATACCGTTGTGTGGTCCCGAGCCAGCAATAGTTGTCACTAAGCCATTTGGCAAAAGAGAAGTCAAACAATCACAGGAATAGGGAACTGAAGAAGCTTTGGAGGGACACGGAAGAGAGTCTCCAGGCTAAGAGATTTATAAAAGAGGGGGGCGGCTTTAAGAATCTTCTCTACCGGAGTAGAATGCAACTATTGATTGTTATGATAGGTTATTGACTAGACTCACTTGGGTAACTAATCATTTACCCTGCTTCTCAAGAAATCTATTAGTTTTGGCGTCAGTACTCTAATTTGATGAGAAGGGATTATCTAAGTGGTCAGCATACTGGACTCCCACGCGGAGGCTTCAGTTGTGCTGCCCTTAGATTTTCCTTTCCTAGGAGCCTCTACAGCTCACATCCGTAACGAGAGAACAGTGTTGTCTGTAACGAGAACACTGTCCGGAGGCCGCCAGTATACTAAGAAGGCTCCCGGGCACCAATAACCATAGATGTTGATGCGCCTTAAATTAAAAAAACTAATATTTAAGTCATTGATGTTGCATTACTGAATCAAAACATCTAATTTCTTCTGTAGTAATGAATTACTGGTGTTTAGGAGCACCAGATCGTCACCAGATAATTACTTTTATGCTGAAATTTGAACAACAAATTTTATTAATGAAATGATCCCATCTACCGAAATAGCATTTAAATTAGGAACAATATTGCTGGAGAAGTTTTCATTGCATTAATATACACAGAAGATTATGTTAAGAATAAAATAATTTTAAATTCCAACTGTTTTTTTTTCCCTTCAGCTGTACGAACGAAGTGTTGAGTGGAATGGAATAACTTAAGGGTCAGGGAGAATTGATTATTCCTCTCCATTCATGCATCATCCCTTTTCTTAACTTCTATTCCCCAAAGTAGACATTAGAATATATTTTTTTTTTATTAAATTATTATATTTTATTCCAATTCAATTTTTTATTCATTTTCTTTTTAATTCATATTGAGCCTTCTTCAACGAATTATATTTCAATAATAACATTGTAAAATGGAGGTTCGGTCAGTAATAAAAAAAAATTCAAATTTCGGCAAATGTTCAGGGTCTATGGAAAGGTTACAAAGTACATTACAAAACATAAATAAAGAATCCTACAGTAAAAAATATAAATAAATAAATATAGAAAAAAATATCATACCCTCCAATATGGACAGCAAATCAACCCCATTAAAAGCTGTCTCTAGCCTTCATCCAATGCTAGGAGAAACTAAAATAAAAAGCCTGGTATTTGGAGACTTAGGAGAAGTCGTCAGATCAATTTTGAAGAGTAAATAATCTCAAGATCACCTTGAAGATTTCAAAAGTAAATAATAGTTCTACATCTGGCCAAATCGATTTTCAGGCGATATATATCAGGCCTATCGCTATCATTTTATATCGCGCTAGAACATCATCTCTCTACTCTCTATTTAGTATTTTCATCAGTATTAATGATAAATATATAATTTAATCATTCATCAGTTATCTTCCTGCGCTCTTTACAATTAAGTATTTAATTAGAGTTGCGCAAAGTATGAGTTACGTGAAACAATTTGAGCAAAATATAAGCTATAACCAATACTTAAATTGAGCTAGTAATCAATTCAATATCAACTGTAGAAGCTTACTACAATATGGGCAAAAAGTCGGTTCATAATAAATCACTGACGCGATCTTAGCCCCAAAGACACAAGTGTATAAAATGTTTATTGCATTCATTGCACTTCATATTGTAGTGGAATCAATTGTCGTGATTCCTGAGGTATGAAGTTAGATGTCTTGAAGAGGGATTTATTAGGCGGAAGTTAGTTTAGAGAGTTATTGCTTGAATTACTAACACTGAATTTATAAAAATAGAATATATTTTAACAATAATTTGAATGAGCCTAATGGTAACTACAATAATATGATTTGATAAAAGTAATAAATAATTTTAAGAGTTAAATAACAAATAATTTAAAATGATTATAATAAATAAACTAATATGCACAACTAGGAAAATAATTATAAGATAAACCTTGTATAGGGACGCGCTCGGAACTCAAGTATAACTGCTGCTGTAAAATGATACTGATATAATGATGTGGCTACTGGTATACTGATGATTGATATAATGATCCCCTCTTCCAGTGGGGCGAAGTTTATATTAGTCTTACTCACACCCTGTCAAGTGTGTAAGTAAGTACTCATACTAAGACATCTCTCGTAGCGTGCGACCTTGGCCAGGTCAGCGACCAATGTTATTTAGGTCAGTGGCCAGTTTTATCGGTGCTTGTCTTTGATGTAATGTTTTGAAAAGGCAGCGGCCGACTGTGGGGCCACTAGTTATAAATTATTGTTTCCTTTTGTTATATTTTGTGAAGGCTTTGACATTGCTATGTCATTACAATATCATAGGTCTAGAATGTGATTATTATTGATCCAAAAATATTTTTTGAAGTGATTTGAAACGTTAAAAGTTATATTCATAAATAAAATGTATTATAATGTAAATGTTTAGAAATTATAGGACAAAACGTAATTAAAAAGACGATATCTCTTCTTCAAACTACCACCGTGTTTGTTTCAACTTCATTGCACCAAATTATATGCTTAACCAAATATAAAATTTATTTCTGAGGAATAGCAAAGCTACCATAAGGTTTGTAAAATTTTAGAAATTAAATCAAGTGTTAGAGTTTATTGTTTTTACTTATATTTAAACACAAAGCAGAATTCAGTATGATTGTTAAAATTTGTTTAACAAGACAAAACTTTATTTTGGCCCGGACGGGCCAAATGCGACCAGCGTAGGATATGTATTCAGCCCAAGGCCTGTACGCTTTTCTTTACTAAAAATTCATGTTTCTTATATCTTGTGCGGATTAAGAGATGGAAAAATTGTATCTTCGATAAAACATTAATTTGGCAATCAAATTATACACGTTACATAAATGTCTGTCGTAATTAAATGTCTGACGTAATTAAACTTTAATTTTCTCAAACTTTTTTTTTACTTTTATTTTTATATTTTTGTAAAATAAAAAAAACGTTAAAATTAAAATAGTAGCGTAAACATTTCTGTAAGTCGTAAAGATTTACGCATTTGTTTGACAGAGAAAGTCTTTTCATTTTTTACTTTCTCTTATTGCATTGAAATCATGTCAAATTTTCGGGATTGAGTTTTCACTGGAATCGCAATATATTTTGAAGACTTCTGAGTCTGAGAATTATGATTTAGTTTTCTGTGTGAGAAATTTTTTTTTTCACATTACAACAGCCTGCTTGTTTTTTTGTTTTTTTTTTGTTGAGATTATCGATCTGTTTTGAATGTTCGCTAGGTTAAGGCAGATTCTGTAAACAGTGTAAGGGTGTGCGACTAGCACAGTGTAACTTAATAGATTTCACTAAATTTTAATTCTACTCTAAAATCTTGTCGTTAATCTATTTTTGAGTTATCCATTTGTACAAGAATGTGTGTCCAGATTACCAATTTTTTTTTTTAGCCAGTTTTGCATCAAATAAGGGCATGAGAGCCATTAGTGAGACGTTGCTGTGTTTTTCACGGAGCGATCTCGGGCATCTGGTTGGATCTCTTACTGGACATTATGGTTTAAGGAGACATCTCTACATAATAGGGCTCATGCCGGATCCATTTTATAGAGTCTATGAGACGGAGGAGGAAACACCCATCCATCTTATGAATGATTGCTTGGGTTGTGAGGAAATTAGTTTCAGGACTTTTGGTCGGAATAGGATGTTTGTGGTGAGGATGGTGTGGTGATGTTAGCCAGTTTTGCATGAAACCAGGCAGTGGATGGATCGCGACCATCAATTTTCATTACGACTTAGAAAATTTTGTGAGTAAAAGATCAGGAATTGTAATTTTCTTTAAAAAAAGAGAAGTAAAAGTCAAAAGCCAGGTCACATGGGAATTTTTGGGAATGAGGAGGTGGATAGGTTTGCCAAATTAGGTGCCTCTCTTCCTTTCATTGGTCCCTAGCTTGCTGTTGGCGTGTCTTTTGGCCCAAGTCTGTCAGGCTTCCAGACATGGAAGCTTCACAGCATTCAAACTTATGGATGCTCAGTTGGTTTTCGGCAGTCCAAAATGCTCATTGGGGGTCCGGACAAGGCCATTAGTGAGACGTTGCAGTGTTTTTCACGGAGCGATCTCGGGCATCTGGTTGGATCTCTTACTGGACATTATAATTTAAGGAGACATCTCTACATAATAGGGCTCATGCCGGATCCATTTTATAGAGGCTGTGAGACGGAGGAGGAAACACCCATCCATCTTATGACTGATTGCTTGGCTTGTGAGGAAATTAGGTGCAGGACCTTTGGTCGGAATAGGATGTTTGTGGAAAAGCTTAGCTATTTCCGCTTAAGCTTATTGTCCGATTTATTTGGACTGCGGTGAATCTTAGATGGATTAGATCAGGGTCTGGATTTTTGTTTATAGACCCGGTTTGTTGTTGTTTTTCTTGGGGTAGCTATATGGGCCCACTGAGGCTTTGATAGCGTAGGGTTTCCCTCTCCACAGACAAATAATAATAAATAAAGGTCAAAAATTTAGTTAATAACAAGGAATTTTAAGAGGGCTAAATCCTGGATGATTTTATATCTCATTTAACAACTCCACCTATTAGAGATCAAAATTTCAATCAGTCAATTTGGCCAAATATTTATATAAATACATAAATTACAAATAAAAAAAAATCACTAAATTTAGCTTTCCTTGCATTATTACTAAGTATTCCTTAAGTAAAGAGGGGGAAGTTTTCTGTTTTTCTATTCTCTATGTGAATATGTTTGATTTAAGTTCATTTAACTTAATCTTCCACTGTCAGAGGCCAGGTTCAAGACTATGAAGGTGAGATTGCACAATTGCATTGGTCACCATGACGGCGATCCATATGAGGAGAGAGAATTTCAGTGTCGTTCGCGAACAAAAAGGTAATTGGATGTGGATGAGTTGTTAGAACAGCCGTGAAGTTAGTAATATATAGTAGTGATGAAAGAATAGCTTCTTTGAGAAACGCCTGGCTAGATTTGGATAAATAAGAGAAGATGCCGGAAACCTTCCTATTAGATGCGGTGGTGGTACCTAAACGGAATGCCAATTCTGAACTACCTGGGATTTTTTTCTTTTTGTGATATCCTATGAAAACACACATTACACCGACCATTTGCTAAAACCATTTTTACTTTCTCTTACTGCTCCTAGTAAGAGGAAGTATTGTAATCGTGTCAAATTTTCGATATTGAGTTATCACCAGAAATATCCGTTTGAGGTCTCCTGAGTCCAAAAAAAGTGTTTTTTAGAAAATGGTCTGTGTTTGTGAACAGCATAGCTCAAAGACGAGAAAATCGCAGAAAGTTCAAAGTTGATATTCCTACACCGGAAGTTTACACTTACTGAATGTTTTTTTTTCTCACTTTTTTGTGATTTCCTTGAAAACAGCTCCAACGATTTTGAATTTAAACTTAAATATCAACTACACATACAAATACCTACATTTTTATTTGAAACATTTCATCGGAAAAATGCATTGAAGGACACTTTAGGAGGAGTGGGTGGGATTAGGTTTTCCTTCAAAGTGTTAGTTCAGTTTATTACACAATTCTATCATCTAAATAATATTAATTAGAATTAAATATGTTGTTGAAATTCCGAGTTTGAAAAAATCAGATGACTTAAAATGTGTTTTACTAAAAAGTATTTTTCAGCTTTCGGCCATTTTTTCTAAAACGTATGTGAACTATACATATAAAGAGTTCCAACTTTTATTTGAAACACTTCTATGAGTAAACTCATTTAAGAGGGTTTTTGGGGGAGGGGTGGGCTTATGTTTTCCCTTTAAAGTGCTTTCTTAGTTGATAATACAATTCTATCATCTAAACAAAATTAATTAGAAATAAACAGGTTGCTAAAAATTCCGAGTTTCAAGAAAATTAGTTTTTGGCGATTTTCTCCATAAATACTAACTTTAACGATTTGGTATACCAACTATAAAATTTGTCAATTACAATTTGGAAAACTGGAATATGGGAATTAGTGTGAGTGTTTCACATCAGATTTTTCCCTTACTCTGGAGACTTTAAAACAAGTACCCCGGGAAAAACACAATGTGGAAAATGACATTATCGCAATACACTTCTTCTTAATAAAAATCCTATGATGCAATAGCCCACACCACACGTATGGTAAGCACACCACAGTTCCCACGACGTTTAATTCCGGCCTTCGCTACCTAGGGCGCTACTAACTGCAGCTTCCCACTTTTTATCACGATGCTGGGTCAACACCGACTTTGCCTTCACGGGAATCGAACCCTGAATTCTCTCATGACAGGCTAGTGCGCTAGTCACTCCTACGCGTGAAGACTCTTCCTCTTAATAGGAATGAGTAAAAATCCGTCGATTATAATTATAACCTTTGTAAATAAAGGTTTCATGGCAGTATTTCAAACCGGATTTGTTATTTTTTTTGGCATCATTTCTGCCTCCTCAGTAACCATCTTCAGAGTTTTATCTTTTTTGTTTTTTTGCTCTGAACTTAATGTTATCTATTCATCAATGGCAATTAATGCTGAAGTTCTTATTAGTTAATAATTGAAAATCGCCAACATTATTTCTCAATATACGCAAATAGAGTTATGCTTTATTAGTTTTTGTTTTTTTTATTTTTAAAGACGCTCGCCTTATAAAAAAAGTAAAAAGATTATGTATGAAGTTTTGAGTATATATATGCAGTACATGTTCCTTTCATATATCTTATTCATAACTACACAACTATTTACATATATGCATGAAAGTTTATTAGCCGACATAAATTCAATGCCTAAAATATTGTATATTCATGTTCAATATCTATTATATAAACAAGATCCTGATTGTTTATAGTTGGATACAATTAATCTACATTGTACCTCTGTATCAATACTTAGATTTATAATTAGTTCGAAACGTACAAAGGGGAGATTAGTATATTATGGTTTGAAGAAAAAATTGTATATTAAGTTGAACATTATTTACAGTAATGTGTGCTATTCTATCCCCTGTATAAACTAACTTTTTTCTTTGTGCTATCAGGAAAGCAGCACTTCAAGCTTATTCTTCTAGAACCAGGCCTAATCTACCTAAGGATTCACAATAGTCCGAATAAATCGGGCAATGCCTTATATGAAAGCAATCAATGTTCTGTATAATGGATGTGAGGAGGAGAGAGAATGGATTTTAGAGAAATAAACCAGATGATATACTGAATACTGTATAGTAACTAGAACACATAAACTGCAAGGAATCTATAGTAAAATAGAAGTTAGGTAGCGAGGGAAATATAAAGAGACAGACTGGCTGAGTGATGAGAAGGTGGTAGTAGATAGGTTGCTGACTGGTTGTAAACTAGTCGTAAACTGTACGCTGTCGTTCTATTTATATAAACGAACTGTCCCTTCCTAGTCTGGCCTAAGTGGCAAGTAACTAACTTTTGAATCATTGAATGTGTCTCTCCGCTCTTCAGTCTTTAATGATTCGAATCCTATTTCATCTTCCACAGACATGTAATGTTCCAACAATAGGTTTTTACTCTTCACAATCAAAAAGCCTTTTCATAAAATGAATGGATTAATGTTTCTTAATTTGGTTTACCAAACTTTACACAAAAGTATTTGGAAGTGTGTTAACATATTTGGGAACATTTTTATTAACTATCTTGCTGAAGCTTGGAGTGTCAGAAAAATTGTATTTTTGCATGTTTTGCTGAGCCTACAATTCTAATCCAGTATTTTAAGTCTTCTGTATGGGTTCCATGTGGAATAAATCATTTGTTTATAGGAGTACCGCTTATCGATCAAAGGTCATAACAGAAAGAAGATTGTTGATGAAGAAGACAGGATTATTACTGAAAAGTAAACGAGGAATGTTGGAATTTTGGTTTCCAATTACAAATAACCAAATTTTGCAGATATAGTCTGACCAAACTTACAAATGCGGTGGTGTAACTTAAACGGAATATTAAGTCTGAGCTTCAAGCAGCGATATTTTGTTTTCGAAATATTTTACTTACACAAACATACACACACACACACACACAGACCATTCGTTAAGAACATTTTTACTTTCTCTTACTACTGTAAGAGGAAGTATTGAGATCATATCAAATTTTTGATATCGAGCTTTTACCGAAAATACATGTTTTAAGGTCCCCCGAGTCCGAAAAAGTAGTTTTTAGATAATGGTGTGTATGCGTTTATGTGTGTGTTGTGTGTGTGTGCGCGGGTATGTGTGTGTAAATGTAGGTATGTGTACAGTATAGCTCAAAAACGAAAAATTGCGGAAAGTCCAAATTTGACATTCCGTTTGTGTATCAGCTTGGGATCCGACAACAGAAATTTATTTGTCAAAATTCCTCAACCGGAAGTTGAATCACTTTACCAAGGAGAATTTTTCAGTTTTTCCCAATTTTCTCGGAAACGGCTCCAACGATTTTTTTTTAAACTTCATACCTATATCTACTACACATTTTTAAGATCTACTACTTTTATTTGAAATATTAGGAACGAATGGCTTGTGTGAATGAGAGTTATGGAGGGGGGACCAATACCGGCCAGGAGTAGTAACTTTTAGTCGTGTAAGTTGTCTTCCTACACTTTTTTAATTCTGGTAGCACTTGTCTTGGAGAAGTGGGTCTGAGCCGGGAATGACTACATTGGCACCTATGTGCATGTGAGTGTGATAGTAGTGTAAATGGTGTACATATTATATTTAATTTAGCATTAAGAATAAGGGGTAGCTGAGTATCGGAAAATTCCATCCCGAAGTTTAGCTGAACTTATTCCATTGGTTTTAAAATTAAATTTCATTGACGTGAATGTATTTATCAGAATGAATGTATTTATTTGAACGAATGATTACTCTAGGAATGTAAATAATATGTAGGTGTAATTACAGTATGTGGTATGAGTTGATGGAGCTGTTTATAGCACCATACCGGTGTTAGAAATCTCACAGTAATTATGGTTTGCATTTTTGCATGATATTATGGCTGACGGCGAAAGCTAATGTCAAAAAAAAAAAAAAAATTTAAATATTTTTCTGGGAAATTCATTAAATGAGGCTGGGGGGGGGTAGGGTTATGTTTTTCTCTGAAGTGCTTGTTTAGTTTACTATACGATTCTATCATCTAAACTATATTAACCAGAATTAAATGTGTTGCAAAAATTCAGAGAAATTAAAAAAAAAAATAAAAACGGTTAACCGGAAGCGCGTTGTTACTAAACAGTTTTTTTTGTTTTCTGCGAATTCTATTTGAATTTTTTTCCAAGATAGTTCATTTAAGTAGTTATTCGGGAAAGGGTAATGATATAATTTCCTAAAAAAAAAGAAAAAGAAGATTTTATTAAGTTTGAATTTTCCGATTAATATAATATCAGGGACAACTATACTTTTAGTAAGAAAATATATTAGTCAGAAAACTATGTAAATTGCTGTAAGTGAATGTTGTGTGAGTCTGAACTCAGGTGCCCTCAAAACACATTTTGTGTTACTCAGGCAGCCCTCAAAACATGGTCCCAATACGTTCTCCTTTTAGAGTAACAAAGTAAAAAGAAATTATGAAAATTATTATTCCTATAATAAATAGAGGAAAAAGTATAAAATAAGAAAATATATTGAGTGGGCTGTATATAATATTTGAAAAATGGGAAATTTATTAATTATATGGGGAAAAAATTGACAAATAAACTAAATTTAAAAATGGGTAGCAAATAGTATGTATTTGTCTCTTGTGGCCACTGCACAACAAGCAACTGGACCAAGACAAAAAGGGGAATAATTTATAAATTTATTATCACTCTCAATAAGCCAAAAGAATGGCGCTTATCTTGAAACGCTAAATCCCTGGTTGCTAGTGTTGGAAGACCCATAATGTCCTTGATCCATATCGGGGAAAAGGGGAGAGGAAAAAATAGGAATAAAGAAATACTTCTTAATTGCCTCCAACACTTGAATCTTCACGAATACACTGCTGCTTGGCTGATGATCGTAGATAGTAATTAAAAGGGCTCCCAGAAGCTACACGGCAGGAAAATTTAACCGGATGTAACAACCATATGATTTCACAATTTGAATCAGAGCAGGCCAGGAAGTGGCAAATCACTCTACAAGACAGCCAGCTTAGCGACATTTCCAAGGAAAACCTACGGTTTTCACGACTAAAGGCAAACCGAACTGAAATGAATTCCATGGACTGAATCATTTTAATGAGTGCAAACAGTATTAACTCTTATGAATACTGCATTAAAACTAACTTAAGAGGAAGATAATGCACGGACTACCCCTTCTAAACACTTAGGACACAGCCTAATAGATTAGTAAGTAGATCTCCTGTGGTCGCAGTACACGAACCCTCAAAAAAAAAAAAAATAGTAAAGTATTATGAATGATATAAAATCGATCCTCCTAATCGATTAGTAATTTTTATCAAGGCAGTACAATGCCCCTCCGAAATAAAATTATTGTACAATGCTGGCGGCAAATTTAAATTTGTATTAAATATCGAACAATTATTATTAATTTTTTTTCTTCTTAATTCCTTAAATTTGTTTTTTTAAAGAAACGATTTTTAACTTTTCTTGACTAAACGATTCAACAATTATTATAAATAAAGTTTTGGAATTTGGTGAAAATAGCTTAGAGTTATTATTTGATATAGATTATATATGGAAATCACTTTTCAGTAGTTTTGTTAAAGTATATTTTAGTAATAGGCGCTTAATACCACCAGCCAGCCTCAAGCTGCGTAACATTTGGCTGATCACGTTTCAGTTTTCCCACTAGTTCGTACCGCCCTAGTCTTCTTTAACTGTTTCACTATACAACTGGCATTAACGGGGAAAGCTTTTATACCAACTCGTTATACAGATATTTATGAACGTTTATTGAAAATATCCGTCGATCGTTATTTCCATAGCCAATTTTGTACGCTATATGAAAATCACTTGCTCTATGCATTGAAGCTTACTTATTCTATTTTTTATTACACTTTTTTCTTCACTACTGACATCAACACATCTTAAATCAAATGACTATGAAATCGAAATTAACTTCCGCTAGTTTTTATTCTCTCTCAATCCCTTGATAACAGGAAATAATACTACGTTCTTATTATATTTTCAAAATTGAATTTTTACCGGGATTACGGAGTTACTTCTCCTGAGTTCAAAAAAGTGTAGTTTGTTTGTATGAGTGTGTGTGTGTGTGTGTGTGTGTGTGTGTGTGGTCAACAATAACTCAATAAAGCGGAAAATCGCAGGGAGCTGAAACTTGATATTTCATTTAGATTTTTATCAGGGAACGCGATAACAAGATTATGATCAAAATTGGTCGACCCGGAAATACCACTTTACTAAACAGATTTTTCAGATTTTTTTGTGTGCGAGTTTCTTGAAAAATGGCTCCAACGATTTTCTTTAAACTTAGTATATCAACTAATCATAAAAGTTGTTACAAAATTTTAGTTATATTTGTTTCTGGAAAATTCATGTAAGTGATGTTCTGGGTAGTGGGGGGGATGTTAGGCTTTTTTATTAAGCGCTATTTCAATATAATAATAAAGCTTTATTTGCACCCTTTACAAAGAAAAAGCATCTCCTTTTGGAGGTTTATGAGTTCATATTGTACATTCCAATACAATGTTTACAATATATACAAAATTGGGCACTGTAACTAATAATTTTATAAACAGACTAATTAAAGCATAAACTCGTAATGAAATTAATACGAGAACAAAACAACAGAAAACATATAAAATGATATAATACATTGGTATGTGGTGGCTGGTTCCGCAGAGCTGGAAAGCATCAGAGACATTGGTAATTTAAATAAAGATGGAATAAAATATATCTAATCAAATGAGCAAAACTAAATATAAACTAAATACTTTACAACATAAATAACTAAACATTTTCTTAAACATGAATAAACTTGTT
Source organism: Triatoma infestans (assembly GCA_011037195.1). NCBI lineage: Eukaryota > Metazoa > Arthropoda > Insecta > Hemiptera > Reduviidae > Triatoma > Triatoma infestans. The sequence continues at coordinate 20,771 of JAAEAF010010264.1, forward strand.
TTTTACTTTTACGACTCAAAATAATTTTTCACCACTTTATTCCAAACAGTTCTATCTCTTGCAGTGGTCCACCTGATACCACCTACTCTAACTGCTATCTCATCTCTCCATCTCACTATCTGGCGACCTTTTTTTTTCTTTTCCGATCCCTTGGCGTTCATTCGGAACTCCTTTTGGCCCACTTTTTATCCTCCATTCGGGCCACTTGACCTGTCCAGTTCCACTTTAACCGATGGGCCTCCATTTGCAAGTCCGGCATTTTTCCGAATTTATTTCAATATATTATACGATTCTATCGTCAATATAAATACTAATAAGTATCCGAACTTAACATTAGTATATTGCCAGAATTTCAGGTTTGAAGACAATAGGTTTTATCGGAAGTGCGATTTTATAGAATAGGTTTTTGAGGTTCCTGGAATTTTCTTGAAAATAGTTACAAAGATTTTCTTTAAATTTGGGAAAGCTTGCTATATAGATAGAAATGTATCACTTTTGAATATGTGGATGGGTCCATAATGCTGGATAACATCTCTGGTATTTTATCCGTCGTATCATGCATATTGTTTCTGACCGGTTTTGGATTTTCATTTATCTTTAGAGCAAATTCACCAAGTTCGTGTAGAGAGTTCACTTTAACGTAATGTTTCTGTTGCATTCATACTTGTTGGTTATATATATGTGTATGTACTGTTATAATAACATAACCTTATAACCTCCCCACATATATATACAACCAACAAGTGTAAGTGTAACAGAAACATTATGTTAAAGTGAACGCTCTATACAAACTTGGTGAATTTGCTCAGACGATGGATGAAAATCCATATCCGGTCAGGAATAATATAAATATGCATGCTACGACGGATAAAATACCGGATGTATTACATTTATTTACATTTTTCTAAAAAAATCATTATTTAGTGGGGTGTTTTGGTCGTCTGCCATTTAGTTTGAATTTAGATTTGCACAAGCTTTCTTAGTGTTGACACTCGGGTATACAAGTATAATCCTCACTACCATCTTTATGGGGCCAGTCGAACTAAACATTGTAACGCTGCAATTTTAAAGAAAGAATTTCTTGATTTAATTGTATTAATTGGTGTAGGAGAAAGTCGTCTGGGTTCATACGAGATTTTTATTTTTATTTTCTCTTACTGTAGTAAGAGGAAAAGTTTTTGAAATTTTGTTTTTCACTGGAAAATACATGTTATTTAGTTCCTCTGAGTCAGAAAAAAGTGATTTTTTAGAAATTATTATACAATATTATCCTTCCCCATTGCGAACCAAGTACGATATCTCGGATTATTTCTTGATAAACGACTAACATGGAACCCCCATACTAGACTGAAACGAATTGACTGCAACTTAAGGTATAAAATGCTAAAAAGGCTACTTGAAAAACGTTCAAAACTGACTTTAACGAACAAGAAAATGCTATAAACCACTCTTTTAGAAGATGTGGTATGTCCCATTTGGACATACGGCATAGAATTCTACGGCACTGCAAAACAATCCAACCTTAAACCGACTTCAAACTCTACAATCTAAGATCCTAAGAACAGTAGTTGATGCTCGGCTTCTACGTCTCCGACCTTAACATTCCATTCATCTCAGAGCTAGCTCAACTTCGTTACACAAAATTTCATTCCAAAACTAAATTGTCACCATAATCCTTTGATACAGAATATGTCCACCAGAACATTGCCCAAAAATCCTAGTCGGAGGCTGAATCGGCGGTGGCCATGCGACCATCTTAACGTATAACGTCGACCGCCTAGGGTAGCTGCTGTGTAAGCTTGCCATAGTGGCAAATTAACGGCTTCCATCACTGGATGGTTGTCGTTCATATCTCTCAAGCAACATGTACATATGTATATATTGACTAATATATACATATGTACACAAATTACGCACTCATCACTTTTGCTTGTTGTACATTGTTTACAGATGCAAAAGAAATTAATAAATTAAAAAAAAAAAATATTATTTTAAAATAAAAGCAAAAAAAATACTTAAGCACCTGATTTTTTAGTAAAATAATTGAAGTAAATGAATTTCAATTTACTGTAGAAAAAAATATCCAATTGATTTGACCTGTTGTGAACAATTGCAAGTTAGAACCAAATTAGAACAAACAAAGTGGGGTGAACTTTCACAAAAGATTTATTTGTTTTTATTTACAGATATTTACAATTTTTAATTACAAAAATCTTATTTTGTGTGTGTGGGGGGGAGGAAGGGGGTTAGTTACTAGTTTAGGAATGGTAAATGTCAATTAAAGCGGGGATAAGATATGATGATCTAGAAGTTTAATCTAAATATTGAAATGACACCACAAATGTCAAGCCATTAAGTACTGCTATTCGTCTCATAACCTGAATACAAGAACATCCTGCCAAGTTATTACTGGTATTTATTAGTAATGCTTCCATATTATTGAGAAATAGTGCTGCAATAAATACTATTATGAATTTCTTATTTTTTTTTTATTTTTATTACTTTCTCTTACTACTGTAAGAGGTAGTATTGCGTTCGTGAGAAATTTTTAATTTTTTTTAAATTGAGTTTTCACAAGAAATAAGTATCTATTTCGAAGTCTGAAAAAGTAGTTTTCAGTAATTGGTTTTTGTGTCTATGTGCGTGTCTGGGTATTTTGTCAGTATATCTCAAAATGGAAGTAAAAATAAAGTTCTGGACAAATTCAGTACAATTTTATTGGAATTCCATCTTTAAAGAGAATTAGTTGTTTTTGTAATTATTGCACATTATTAACCACAGTAAGAGAAAGTCCTCAGGGGACTCTTTCATATCAGATTTCGTAAGTATCAACGAATTATCCTAATAGAGCTTGAACCGCATGTTAGGCTATACAATTCTGCTCAAATCTATATGTTTTAAAGTCCCCTGTGTACGAAAAAATAATGTTTTTTTGTCAACAACTGAAAAATCGCAAAAAGTTCAAACTTGATATTCCATTTAGGTAACCCCACAGTATCTAGCACCTAGGTTTCCATCAAAAATCCATGAATCGAAAGTGGTACTTTCCACTTTACAGCCAAGGTCTGTCTGGATGGTTATAACCAGGAAAGGTCGAAAGCCTGCATCAGTCTGAGTGAGAACAGGATCCGTATTCTTATGAGATTCCTTATGGGGCATTGCAGATTCACGGGAAACCTGAGGAAGCTTGGCCTAGAAGATGATGGCACATGCAGATTCTGTAGGGAGATGGAGAAAACTCCGATACATCTCCTCACAGACTGTGATGACGTCATTCAAAGAAGATTTAATAGTCTGGGCCGTTACCAGATAGGAGAGGAGGAAATACCCACCCTAGAACCTTCCAGGATTTTGGGATTCCTTAGGGAGCTCAACCTGGAGAGGGTGCTGCAGATGATCTAGCTCATCTTCGGCACCAGAGGGGGTGCAACAGATCACAAAAATAATCGCAGTACAGAACCCTCAAAAAAAAAGGGTGCTTTAATTTTTTTCGACTTTTTGCAATTATCTAAAATGTTTTCGCGTATTGCCGCTCCTAGATGACAGGCTAATTAGAGGAAGTAAATAATATTTACTTTTACCCGCTAATGAGAGAAACTATTGTGTAAATCATTTGGTTTGGGTTTATTTGTTTCTCTATACCAGAAAAATTCCAAGACTTCATGACCATATAGATATATGTTCTCTGATGTAGGGGATTGTCGCACTGCGACCTGAAAGATCTATTGTGACCCTCGGAGCCTTCTCACTGCACGGCCGGCCTCCAAGCAGTGTTCTCTAGCTACAGACAACACTGCTCATCACCGTATAGTGAGTTGTAGAGGCTCCTAGGAAGAGAAAATCTAAAGGGAGCATGCTGGATTCGAACCCGGGACCTCCGCATTGCTAGTGCAGCCTGCTAGCACTGAGCTAACCCCTTCCTTCTCCCTTGGCTTACGCCAATTAGCTACGGACGGAGACCCTAGTTTGTGTACTGTGTTTGCCCTTGTCTGTGTAAAGTGTAGAGTGCATGTAGCTTATGTTTATTGTGTACTGTTCTGACGAAGTGCATGGAGTGCTGAGCTGTGGTAACCCGTGGAGTCGCTACTTCTCAAGTAACTGCATGCAAAGATACCCCTTGCGGGCACAGGAGTGTCAAACTGTTGATGTGTTCTGTCTGGTTTTTAGTGGCCTCACAGACAAATTCTAGTTCAATGCAAATGTATATTAATTTCTATTAGCCTATTCCTACATTTTTATGGCCCATATTTATGGTTTGTATGGGTATTGGATCAGATTAGATTAGATTCTATGGGGGGATTGGCTCTTCAGCCTGCGCCACCACGACCCCCATGAGTCTATTGTGACACCCCCTAAGTTGGAGACACTACCCCAGTCCTGTCCTTTGTCGAACTGTGGAGTCTGGGGAGGCTCCGCAGGTGGTCTATTTAAAGTTCCTGCTATCAGACACCCTCTCGAGCCCTATCTCCCTTGAGGTACTTAATAGACCCGAGAGGGGCCCTGAAGGCTTGCAGGCACCAGCTTTTCTTCTCCAGAAGAGGCGATACCTCAGCCATACTAGCCCCTCGCACTGACATAGCACGTGCAGTGCTGTTTCCTCTTCTTCCTGACAAAACCTACACAGGCTATCCGTTGCCAGGCCCATGCGATGCATGTGCTTATTAAGTCTACAATGGCCAGTGAGAACACCAACTGCCATCCTTATGGCCACCCGGCCTAGTTGGAGTAATTCTGCAGTTATTGTATGGGTATACACAATAACACCTACAGTACAATTCTCTCTTCGAATATATTTTGTTAAAATTCTTAAGATTATTTATTTGGAACGTTTGTACTTCATTAATTTATTTAATTTTTTTTCATTTTTATGGTCATTGGTGCCCCAAGTAACTGCATGCAACAGATACCCCTCGCGGGTTTCATGGCCATAAAGATTGCTTCTGCCTCAAATAGTGCTCAGAATTTTGTTTGGGATAGAAACCGCCTTCTTTACTATACTTCCTACGCAGGAACTTAATGTTTAACATAATATTACTTTTATTTGAATCAATTTCCCGTAAAAATTGATTTAAAGGTGTTCAATTAGGTTTTAATTTAAACTGCCGCCTTAAACTTTATGTATTGAATATTTTCTAGAGTCAGTGTATCAACTAAATTTGCTCTGTGCAAGTCTTATGTTATCACACTCTTTGAAAAATGCATCCTAATCATGGGTGAACGCCCGAAACCGGTCGATGACTACAAAAAGAAGCAGGCTATCACGGAAAATATCTCTGATGCTTTCTACGGAACCAACCATAACATTTATGGATTGAGGCAGAGAGCGCCAACACATAAGTCACACCGTACCACCTTTAAAATTTATCCCTTGATTTAAACATTAAATATATTAGGCATTTAATTGAATGTTTTTTTTTTAATTCATTTAAACTTCTGTTATTTAATCTTTTTTTTTTTTAATTAATTATAATTGTTTTTATTCATTTGTAGGTAGAATATTATGGACTTAAACATATCCATTTACTGACAAATATTGCCGCCTTCTTTTAAAGCGGCATTTTCATTTTTCATATTTTACTTTCATGTTTATTGTTTTAACTGTAAAAATATAAGAATTAATTAATCAGCCTTCATTTGTTTACATTTAATTCCCTTAAACAATTCATACTATTAAATAGAATTTCTTTTAAAAAAAATATTAATGATAGCTGTGAATGTGGAACAATTAAAAAAAAAAATAATATTCTCTAACGATGCCAGTCGTCATAAACCATTAAGGTTGGAGTTTCACAAATGTCCTACAAGACAGCTGATTATGTAGTATATGAACGTGAGGCCATCGACGATTCAGTCGTCCTGGTGGGATAGAGGGGTGAGTTGTGGTTGAGAGCGCTTGGATTAGTGGATTTGAATGATAGGATAGTTGGGATTGGAACTAGGTTATCGCAGATATGAAGGGAATTTTAAGATCGTTTTGGATGGTGGTGGGTCGGTGAGTGCGTGCATTACTACGCACCATACTTCCCCCACGCGAGCGCGTGCCCGCCCATGCGTGTGGGTGCCTTCTTAGAATCACTAAGCTCTTCTTTCCCGTCCACTTCCCTCCCTCTTTATTTTGTCCCTTCTGTTACATCCGTTATTGCATCACCATGCCATATGTTTTCCCTCTCTATTTTTTTGCCTCTTCCGCCCTCCGCTTGTCTACTTCTTCATTCTTCTTCTGAGGCTCGAACAGATCGCATGTGTGTGTTTATCAGTTCTACAATTCGCCTTTTATATTTCGCGTTATAGTTCCTTATAGGCGCCTTTGAATTGAGTGACACTTTATTCGCGCTTTCGCCTTGCTCCGTCATATTCTGCACCATCAACATAAGATTCTACCTTCCGCGCCCAGGTTGTTGCGCCACCATCCGCCGATTATACAGCAGCGATCACAGCCGCTATCAAACACTCTCATCTCTCTCTTCTTCTACGCCTCAATTCCTTTATCTCATTACTCCTTTGCCCCCACTCACTCATCCATACACGCCACATCTTCCTTGACCGTCCATCTATCGCCACAACTTCGCCGCTTGCGACTTCAACATCAATCACTAACAAAGGTAAGTCGTAACTCCTTCTTTTTAATCCCTTTTCTTTTAATTTCATTTATTGTTTATTTTTTTTTTTTTTTGTATTCAGTTTAGTGGCGTACGTTCTCCATCTCGCCTTGGATATCTGCCGCGCAGACAGATGGTATGATTGGATACTTAGAGAGAAACATTGATTATGGTGCGTAAGATTTTGGAATATAGGGATTAAATGCGATAAAGCTTTGAATGACTAGCTGACCCATATAGTTCGATTCCGTAAATCCAAATAGGGGCTATAAGTGAATAATATAGTTTTCATTTGTTATGTAATGTAAGTTTCGAACGTTTGTCTAGAAGTTTTTTTTATTATTTTATATCTGTTATTCAGTTCAGTTTCTTTTTAGTCGTGAATGGAGGGATTCCAGGTTAGTCGTTTGTCGAGATTGATATCAAGGAAACGAACTTTTGTGACGGTAGGCAAGGAAATATGGTTGAAATATATAGGAGGAAGGGTTTTTCCATTTAATGTCTAGACTATGTAATTAGATTTGAGCTGAACCAACTTGATTATCCACTTTCGGAGCCAGGGTTCGAAGCTGTTGAGATGAGAATAAATATTTATTAACATAAGTTAGAGCAGACTTATTTAGTGTTACACACCAGCTTTTTTTTTTTAATTTTTCTTTGTATACTGTTTTTTTTTAATGTTGGAAAAGATATATATATATAGTGATGAATATATATATATATATTTGACGTTCCCACAGTTAATCGTTCCAATCTCATAAATTCCAGTATGGCTATAAGCCAATTTCCCGTTTATACCAATCATATCAGTTCTAGTCTTGGCTAAACTGATCCAAGAAAAACACACATGAACAACAACTATATCAGGATGCAATCTAGTAAGAAGTCCAGCCATTGTTCTTTCTTTCGTTTGATTGATTTCTATTTATTTTACTTTTGTTACCATATTATTTTGGTTAGCAAGTTCCTATTTCTTTATAGTTCTTTTTTTATATTTAACAATACATATATAAAATATTATTGTTTTCTGATAATAATAAGAAAATATAGTCGTAAATTTGGGCAACTTCGTCTTACTTTCAAACTCCCCTAAAAAGTTCGTGCTATTAACACAATTCTATCACTAAGATCCCAGACAATAAAATATGAGAGATTTCTTTTCAATAACAGCCTACTTATTGTCATGGTCATTGATTACTTTCAATTATTCGCTCAGGTTGTTTTGGTAAACTTTTTGAAAATGCCAATTTGTACCGTCCAATTGAAAGGTGAAAAGTTTTCGGCCTGGTAGTGTGAATGAGTTTTCTATTTTTAAAAATACATTTATTTTTCAAAGTAGTCTCCCTTTAGTTCAATACACTTTGTCTAACGTTTCTCCAATAACTAGATTTTGTCCCTGAAATGCGATCCATTTACCACTGCTATCACCTCTTAATTTTACCTAAAACGTTTTCCAGGTTTGGGAATAGATGAAAGTCAGAGAGAACTAAGTCTGGTGAATAGGGAGGATGTTCCAACAATTCATATTTCAAATCCCTTATTTTTTCCCATTGCAAAAGCGCCTTTGTGGACGGGTGCATTGTCCTAGTGATAATAATTGATTTTTTTTTTTCATTTATAAACCTGGCCTTTTCTCTCCAAATTTTTCATCTAGCTGGTCAAGAAGATGTGTTTGACCCTTTGGCAGGTAGTCAATAAAAGAATCCCTTTGAATCGCAGAAACACTAGTCATAATACTTGAAGAGTAATTTTAAATGAATTACAACAATTAAAACTAGTGGACTTAATCAAGAACCATGTGCTTGCATAGAAAAGGCTAAAAAAGTTTGGATAGATCTGGTTGGATAAGGTTGAATATACTTGCGTGGCTTTAAGAAAACCAATGCTACCAGAACTGACAAAAGAAACACAGTTATTCCATTAATGATCTTTTCTTCAGAGAATGGAAGAAGTCTTCACTCCTTTCAAACCCCTTTTACTTGAAGGTGTTTCATTGGGTACAGCATACGCCAACGAAGATGAAGATGTTGACGAAGTGAAGATGACGATTGCACACAACAAATCCGGCAGGCCGGCATAGGGAAATAAAAAAATATATATGCAGCCTCACACACTCACCTGTTTCTCAAAGCCTATTGCATTAGAGTCAAAATTAAACACAAGATCGTGTTTCAGATCATAGTCCATTAGATTATTGCAAAGTTTTTCATAATAACACATGTTTAATAATAATATTCGTATGTTTGTTCAACAAATACAATACAAAATAGCTGCAATTTTATATCCTGTTTCTATGTAACAAAATTCTATCATTTTTCCATTTTATTTCAATTTAATTTTGCTTTATTTTTTTTTTTTGGTTTGTTTAAATTTGACGTTTATTTATTATGTTATGTACCGTAACACTATATCGCTTTCCCTGCCCAAAAACCTGCCTGTTTAATTTTATAACAGGGTTTCATTGCCAGGTATTTCACCTCCAAAAAGAGCGGCGATATTCAGTGCTCGTTATATGTCAATAGTTATTTGAAAACGTTAAGGAAAATCTTGAAAAACTAAAAAAAAATCTGGTGTGAAACACTCACACAACTTTCTCTTACTTCAGTTTTCAAAATTGCAAAAAAAAAAAGTCGTCACACTGTCTGAAAAACGCATCCTGAAGATGGGCGAACGCCCGAAACCGGTCGATGACCACAAAATGAAGCAGGCTACCACGGAAAATGTCTCTGAGAAAATTTTTATACTACACCAAATTTAATGAAATTCGTCGGAGTTCATCGAAAACTGAAAAACTGTTTAGTAATGCGCAGTTTCGGTTTACTAATTATTCTAAACACGGAATTTTGGCCATCTATTTAATTCTTATGAAATTTGTTTGGATGGTAGAATTGTACAATCACCTCGGATAGATAGCACTTTGGAGAAAAACA
>JAAEAF010010265.1:0-41962 GCA_011037195.1 Triatoma infestans
CATACGTTACAGGCATAAAAGACTGAAACACATCCTCTCGTAATATTTTTCCTTAAGCTGCAGGTTTTTCCCCGTTTTCCCTAATATTGTACCTCGCCTTATCACAAAAATCACTATACAAACAATGTAGGAAGGTTATAATGTTAATGTACATTGGAACTTCTATTTATTATTATTGTACATATTTGTAAATTTGTAATATAGCTTTTATCTATCTATCTATATAAAGTACGAAGAGCTACAACTTTTATTTCAAACATTTCTCTGGGAAAATTCATTAAGGGGGGTTACGGGGATGAATAGGTTCCCAGAACCTTCCAAAAATCAATTTTCCCCCGGGGAAATGTTTCAAATATAAGTGATAAGGATTAATTTGTGTACATAATATACGAAATTTAAAGAAAATGTAAAAAACAAAAAAAAAATGGAAAAAACATTCAGTAAGTTGCACTTCCGGTTGATGGATTTTGCCCGCGAAATGTTCGTATCAGATGATGCGATAACATTACTTGGACGGAATATCAATTTGAGCTTCTTGCGATTTTTCTGTTTTGTGTCTGTGCACCAAGACACACACACACATACACATAAGACCATTCGCCAAAAACATTTTTTCCACCACAAAATATGTATTTCCGGTGAAAAACTCAATTTCAAAAATTTGGCACAACCGCAATACTTCGCAAGAAGCGGAAGTAATAATGTTTTTAACAACTAGTCTGTACCTGTCACAAAAAAAAAAATCACAGGAAGTTTAAACTCGATGTTCCGTTCCGTAATCACAATCGCATCCGACAGGAAGGTTCCCATCCGTAAACAGGAAGTATGGCTTTACTAGATGATTTTTTCAATATTTTTTCTTTAACCTCCGTGTATTAACTGTATACATAAAGGCCTGTCATTTTTCTTTGAAAATTTTCCAGGAAAATTGATTTTTGTGAGCTCCTTCTTGGCAGTGCATAACTGTAAGGCTGGAATTCCAAGAAAAAAATTAAAATTGATTAAGACTTGATCTTGGTGAATGTGTATAGTCTTAATTCGACAGTACCATTTCAAGTTTTGTTGAGAGTTCATTGAAACTCATACCTTATGGTGGCCTACAATGAAATGGCATTCAACTAGAGTTTATCTCTTCAAAGCAAACACCATAAGCCATACGCCCCCCCCCATGCCACCAATTTATATTAACATTATGGGCTACATTGCAAGTTTATACAAGGTGTCCCATTTAAACGGGCCACTTTTGAAATAACTCTTAAACGAAGAAAGATATAAAGAAAGTGAACATAACGTTTGTTGAAGTATTTGCGCTCTAGTTTATGATGGTGTTAATGTTATTTGATTTTATTGCCGCCTTACACCTGAAATCGGTGATTGAAAGTTGCGAGTTCCATTTGACCCCCACTTTTTACTACTGCATTAAACACTACTAAAAAAAAAAAATGAAGAATAATGCCGTTAATTTCACTTCAATATTTTAAAACTGTTGCCGAGATATTCAATCATAAAGATTGAATCTTCGTCGTTTTTTTCCTATTTCTTTGTTTCAGAAACTTGGCACAAATTGAGATCGGTTAGCTGGCCTTCCAGATCGCCAGATTTAACCCCTCTCGAATTTTTTCTTTAGGGATATCTCAAAGAAAAAATTTATGTCAGGGAACCAACTACTCCAGAATCGTTGTTGTAGGGTTGAGTGTGTAAACTGAATTTGCTCTGTGCAAGTCTGTGTTGTCACACTGTCTGACAAACGCCCGAAACCGGTCGATGACCACAAAATGAAGTACCACGGAAAATGTCTCTGAAAATTCCAGAATCACTTAGACAAGACTTAATCCAAACCTGCTAGCAATTCCGGCAGACATGATATGGTTAGCAACTTCATCTGTTGGGCAGCGACTGCGCTTGTGCCGGTTAAGCCGAGGAGGTCATTTTGAATAAATGGGAAATAATTTTTTTTATAGATTTTTGTAAATAAAGTGAAATATTGTTTGGTTTTAATGATGTTTTATCTGATTTTTAAGTCCCTAATGGTTCTAAAATAGGTTTTAAGTGGTTGTCAGCATTCGAACTCTCTTATTTATTAGAAATTAATAAGAAAATCCGTTTTTAATTTTAGTTTATAAAACAAAGAAATAGGAAAAAAACGACGAAGATTTAATCTTTATGATTGAATATCTCGGCAACAGTTTGAAATATTGAAGCGAAATTAACGGCATTATTCTTCATTTTTTTTTTAGTAGTTTTCAATACAGTAGTAAAAAGTGGGGGTCAAAAGGAAATCACAACTTTCAATTACCGATTTCAGTGTAAGGCGGCAATAAAATCAAATAACATTAACACCATCATAAACTAGAGCTCAAATACTTCAACAAACGTTAAGTTCACTTTTTCGATATCTTTCTTCGTTTAAGAGTTATTTCAAAAGTGGCCCGTTTAAATGGGTCACCCTGTATAAAAATTGTAATTTTTTTATAATTGTTATAATTGGCATTAAAAATCATGTAAGTATATCACATCAAATTTTCAATATATATTAAAATAAATTGCTAGATCTATTGATCGATATCTATGTCGTCGACATTTCTAATAAGTACATACGTTAAACAGAAAGGCTGGTGACATTTTTAGGATTTAGATTGCACATTAGTAGATCAGGTTAGATTTAATTTCAATATGAGTTCTGATCATTAATAACCAAGTTCTGAGAAAAAAAAAAAAATAGGTTAGTAAAATGATTAAAAACAAGTTTTTGTTAAGTAGGTTTGTATGTAACTAACTGTACTCTAAATACATTCACTGATATAATGATTCTAATTATTGATTTTTGCTTCCTTTAAAATAATAATATGTATTTTTTTTATTAGAACTAATGAAATTAACTTGCTAATTATAAACGATAATAAGGTTTTTACTTTCTCTTATTCCTAGTGAGAGGAAGTACTGCAAGCGTATCAAATTTTAGAAATTGAGATTTCAGTAGAAATACATGTTTTAAATAAGGTCCACTGAAAACGTTCAAATGGTTTTCGGCGAATGGTCTGTAAATGTATGTGTCTATGTATGTGTGTATGTTTTGTGTAACCTCAAAAAAAAGAAAAATTGCCGGAAGTACAAATTTATTATTCCGTTTAAATACGACCACCGCATCTGACATAAAGATTTGGGACAAAACCCATCAACCGGAAGTGCATTTTTAATGTTATTTTTTGTTTTCTTCAATTTCTCGCGTTTTTCTCGAAAACGGCACCAACGATTTTCTTTAAACTTTCTATTGATATTATTACCTGCAACACAAATACTTATTACTTTTATTTGAAACATTTAACCAGGGGAAATTGATGTTTGGGGGTTCTGGGGAGGGGGGGAACAGTAGCGTTAAGTTTTCCTTTAAAGTACCACCTCAATATAATGTATAATTGTGCCAACATTGATATAAGTGCAGGAAGTGCGAATTTCCTCAACTTTTGTAACAGCAACCAAAGAGGGTAAAGAGAAGAGAAACGAACCCAACCACTCTCTCGGACTGGAGTGGGGAAACTGTATAAATACAGCGACGGACAGTGTATGGGGGGACAATTCGATCAGTTCAACACAGTTCACTATAGTTCATCATCTCGCCAGTCACTTCGAGTCATTTTCATACCACTCTACCTTAACCATTCTCTATTGTAAAGTCGCAGGCAGACTGTGTCTCTTTACATAGTTAACATAGTTAACCAGTTTAACCAAGTCTTCTTCTTATATTATCGAACCAGACCTAAATTCTCTCCACCTAACATATCCATTATACTTTCTTTTCAAATGTCTACAATTTTCTCGACTACCATTTCAATGGGTTTCTTTATATTGGGCTTCCTAACTGTCCATTTGAAGACTTATCTATCACATTTGTTTAAAATTTCTTTTAACGAAAATGATGTTTACCCTCTAAAGTGCCACAGAGCATTATGTGTGGTTCACCCTCAGCTGCTTAATATTGAGACAAATAAATATTTAATAAAATTTTGAATTTTTAGAAGAGTCGTCATTTAGATTTATAAGAAAATATGCTGTGGAAGATAAAATCGCGTAATCATTTCATATCAAATTTTTCTTTGATTTTTTCCCTGTTTAGTATTTTGGGGAGATAAATTTAAAAACGTACATATTTTTTTATTAGTATTCACTTGCTGAAGAACTTCTAAACATTTACAGTTATTTTAGAATTCTAGTGGTAAATATGGAAAGAATAATGTCAATACAATTGTGACAGATTGTCTGAGAGTGATATATGTATGTATATCAATGCTGGAACAGCTGATGTATCTGATCCTAACGGCACATCAACCTCATAGACAGATCGGAATAGGGGATTCTAGTAGTTTCTACTAAAGATCACAGCCCAAAGAATCTATATTATCTCGATTGTATGTGTGGATGTGTGTGTGTGTGTGTGTGTGTGTGTGTGTGTGTGTGTGTGTATATATATGTACATATGTATGTATGTGCACCATTAGGCACACAATTCTTTAATCCATTTAGAATATTCCCGTCCTTTGAGATCTACAATGGTCTCAGCTGTTGCCAATATTTTTTCCAGGCTACCTTCAAGTAATTCATCTTTAGAAAGAGTAATTCATCAGGAATTCATTTCCAATAGACTTTCCATGAATTCTGTTCTTAACTGCCAATAACTAGATAAAATTTAGTTACAAAAATGGCTCAGCGTTATCCAGCTTTGGTGAATGCCAAACAAATTTTGTTCCAACAAGATAGTGCTCAGCCATACATCTCCCGTCAGGATCCAATTTAAAGAGATGGCTTACAACATCCAATCACAATTGGCTATAATTTGAAAAATTAATAATAACAAATATAAGACCTAATGGGGAAGTTGTTGGACTTGTACGGAGATTGTGATCGTCCGAATTATAAAGATTGGAAGACTCAGATGGGCGGGACATGTATCTAGGGAGAGCAATAACTCCATACCGAGGAAGCACCTAGAAAAGATTATTTTACAAGACGTCGGGGACGTCCGAAATTATGTTGGTTAGATGGTGGGGAGGCGGATGAGCGCTACCTGCTGGGTATGCGAGACTGGAGGGCGGCACCTACAGACAGAGATGTCTGGCAGACTTTGATACGGAAGCTCTTGACCCCCCTTGGGTTGTAGCGCTCCGAATGATGATGATGAATAACAAGAAATCATACACATTTTTGAACATTCATCATCATTAATAAAAATTCATTTTTTATTGAAGAACGGTAATTTTTTTTTTATGTACTCCATATTACATATGTTAATTCCTTCATAAGTATGGCGTAATTGTGTCAAAAATGAAATATGACTATTTTAGAAGAATAAGAAGAGGATATCTGTTGTCTGTGAATGAACTTGGTAAATAAAATGAAACTCCATGAGATGGTGATCCATGAAGTGATAAATGTAAATAAAAGATGTTAACTACTGAAGTGTTGGAAAGGTTAAATAACTGTTCCATCAGTCCTCCGTTACGTGACTGAAGAACTTTCTTAAGTAAACAATCCTATTTTTTCTAATACTATTTGACTACTCTCTAACACACACACACACACACACACACACACACACACGCACGCCTTGTCCAATTACATTTGTTAGCGCATCTAATTGTTATGTGAATAAACATTTCTTCACTTAGGTTAATATTTACTTTTTAACTTCAAAGTTTACACACTAGTAATAATAACTAATAGTTTAAATGCTTTAATGAATTGGTTATTCTTTGAAAGTAAACAAAAAAATGTGGCGTGATATTATGCTCATACAATTTTCTCTTACTGCAATTAATATAATTATAAAATTGAGAAATTTTTCATTAACCTGGAAATATTTACTTAATTGTCCTGACATAAATATAGTGGTAGTGGGGATACATGTTGATTTGAACTTGTATTTTTCCGGAAAAATGTTTCAAATAAAAGTGATAGGCTTATATCTGTGCAGTTAGCATCCCAAGTTTAAACAGAATCATTGCATCCGTTTTCGAAAAAATTCTAAAAAAACTCCAGCCTATTCTGTCAGGTTGCACTTCCGGTTAAACGATTTTCTTCAAAATTGGAATTCTACCAACGCGTCTAATGTATATCAATATTATATAGGTGGTAAAACCATAAATTGTACTGAAGTGGTACTTTAGAGGAAAGCTTAACGCTACTGTTCCTAGAAAAAATCCATTTTTCCGGGAAAATGTTTCAAACAAAAGTGGTAGGTATTTAGGTGTATAGATAGTACACACAATTTAAAGAAACTCCCTGGAGCTGTTTTGGAGAAAATCGCAGCAAACTAAAAAAAAAAAGAACGAAACATTCCGTGCAGTCTCAGATTCGGTTGATTGGATTTTTACCAATATTCGCATGTCAGATGCGGTAGTAATATCTACCTTACCTTACCGCAATTATAAAATTTGCAACAAGCGTTAATTTAACAGTTCCCATAGAACTCCTAAAAATCCGTTTTTCCTGTTTCAAATGTTTTAAATAAAGTGATAGATTTTACCTATGCATTTTTTAGCCTTCCAAGTTTAAGGAAAATTTATATAGCTCTTTAAATGAGAAAATACACTAAAAAAAAACTCCTTAGAATCTATTTCTGAAAAGTCACACTTCCGGTTAGCCGATTTTTTTAGGAACTAGGAATTCTAACAAGGGTTGTAACATACCTTAATACTAAATGTAAGCGGTATGAGAATACATTGTACTGAAGTTGCACCTCAGCGGAAGGCTTAACATTGTCGCTCCCCCGGGAACCTCTAATAAATTAATTTTCCTGAAACTGTTTTAAGTAAACGTAATAAGTATTTATGTATTTATCTAATATGTGGCGATGGCGTAGAAGCAGATGACCCACAATATGAAGACATCATAACTCAGAGGAGTTTTCTAGATGGCGTTTGAGCTTAAATGCAGAAAAGAGCATATATATATCGGGATAATAAAATCTCGTAGATAGCCATTTAGATGCTCCAGATCTGGAACTGAGAATCCAAATTTGCTCCATTCAGTCAGTTACCGAATGGCAGAAGTGATAAAGACATTATAGGCAAAGTGAACAAGAGCCGGGAAGTTATTGGTGATCTAAAGACTCTTCTCTGGAAAACATGAGTTATCATGGAGACTGAAAAGAAGCTCTACAATTCCCTAGTAAAAAGTGTGGTCCTTTAAGGGTGCGAAACAGGGGGATTGCCTAAAAAGGAATAAGGATATGCTGCTGGCCATCGATATGGATATTTAGCTTTGGGGTGTCTCGTCGCGGTTTATATCAGTAATTGAGAAATTCGACAGATATCTGGACATGTCCTCCAAGAGATAGAAGTGAAATGACTGATGGAATGGTATGGCCGAAGAAAGAGGAACGGATGGTTATAGGCTAGAAGAAAGGTATTGGCAGAAAGAAGTCCCACGGATTGCCTAAATGAAGAAGAGTGGGCTTTAGATGTCGGATCGTTGAGCTCCCCGTGGAACAAAAAATTTAATATAGGAAGTTTAAAGAAAATTGTTGATGCATTTTCGAGAAATATGAAAAAGACATTTACTAAGATCTTTCTTGGTGGATTTTTTCCGAAAATTTTTTATCAAATGCGATAGTAATTATCGAATGTGCGGTTGTTTGAAATACCTTATTCACATCCCTACCATTCCTAAAAAAAATTGTTTATACGTCAAGAGACTTCAAAACATGTACTTCAGGTGAAAACTAAATACAATTATAATACTTCCTCTTACAGCTATAAGAACCTCTTTAGAAACAACTTTAAACCTTTAACAACCTTTAATAAACACTGACATAGTTCGTTTGAAGAATATCTTCTATAAATAATGCATTTCATCCGACTCCTTTCTAATCTACATTTCATTCATATGTTGAAATATACATTCTGTACAGGTTTGGTATATGTTAGATTTTCATATTCAATACACTGAATGACTGAAGACCTTCATTGTTTCTCTACTCTTCATATGTACTTAAATATTTCCTAGATTCCAGTATAAAAGAACGATTGAATGATTAATTAATTATATGGGATTATATCCTGTTATAGTTACTAAAGGAAAATTGAGATAAGAGAAAGTAAAAATTGCATGAAGAAAAATTGTATTGGGCCAATTTTAGAACTTGTAAGGCAAACTGGAAACCATTCGGTACTTTAAGAGAAAAAAAAAGTAAATAGGGTATTATTGTCGGCTCGACAAAATAGATACCAAGGACGATGAATTTGGAGTGAGAAACGATAGCAAAAGAAAATCACAACAAAATGTGCATAGAACGACAAATTTAATGATTAGACGTCAAAACATGTAGTTTCACGACGTTCCAACGATATTGCATGTGTATTCGTACTTTATGATACTTATGCTAGATTAGGTTATGTTATATTTATCACATAAAAGTGAATTTACAATCAATATACGAGGATGGGATAAGTTTCTGTCGTAGCAAGGAAGAAACAACAATTATTATTTAATAAACTACAATTATTTTAACCTTTTGAACAACTCGTCTAAAAGGTTAGAATAATATTCTGCGTTAATCGTCCTGCCCTTTTTTTTTTAGATAATCTACCCACAAGATTCCTGTAGCGTCCTAAAAAACTGTGGCTATGACCTTCGCTGCAGATGAGTCGCTTTTCTCCTTTTATGGCGTTGGTTCACTTTTACCTGTCCACTGTTTCGAAAAGCTGTGTGGGTATGTAATGGTGGATCCTGGTTCGTCCGCCAACAAACAGTCGCAAAAAGTCTGTTAGTACGCCTGTAGAGAGCCAATCATTGTGCCGATACTATCATACGTTATAGTTTTTGATCGAAAATGCGGCACCCACCTTACTGAAATTTTTCTTCCTCAAGATTTCAACTAGGATGTGATGCACCTTTTCTTTCGATGAACCAGCAATTTCAGCTAACTCTGTAAATTTCAACCGGCGATAATTCATAATGGTTTCTTAGGTTGTAGCCGATTTTAGTCTTCCAGGACGACCGCTCAGCATCCTTTGAAGCCCATTACCCATGTTTTGACAGTTGTAAATGAAGAAGAAGACTCTCCCATGTTGCAGCTAACGCCGCCTTTATCTCTGTAGGAGATAAACTTTTGATAACTTTCTGCTCGCACTTCGATTTTTTGCATACTTGGAAAACAGCAAAACTTAATAACTTTAAAAAGTCACAGATTAAAAGCAAAACTTGATAACTTTAAAAAGTCACAGGTTAAAAACAAAAAAAAGTAGCTCTGTCAATTTTTTAAGTTATACTAAAGAAAGATGGGCAGAGCCTTCCAAATAGCGTTGCAAGCGCCGTCTCTTGGAGAGCATGGAAACTTAACATCGCCACCTCATATGGTATAGTATTTCAAAATGAATTCATTACTTTCTGTAACTTACTTTTCGTGCGATCGTGCCAGGTTTTCGAAATTGAGTTTTCACCGGAAATGCAGGTTTGAAGTCTCCTGAGTCAAAAAAAGTGGTTTTAGAAAATGATCACTTCAGTATGTGTTGGATGTGTGTGAAATGAATATCTCAAAAACTAAAAGTTGCAAAATGTAATAGCAAGAGAGAGAATTACATCAGCAAGAGAACAGACAGACGAGAGAATTAAGAGAGAGAAGACAGACCCTCTCTGGTACTCTCTGACTCAAGCAGGCTAGAGTGGGGAGAACCTGTATATAAGCCACTGAGAGATCTAGACATCTATTAATCTGCTTCCACCTTTTATTCTATAAAAATCATTACAAGTTCAGTGCAGTTTGTGTAAGCTTATATTAACTGTGTCTTCATATCTCGTCTAATTAATCTAACCTATTTCTCTCCTCATCAACCTCCATTATACAAAAACCTCAAACTTGGTATATTCCGTTTAGGCACTACCACCGCATTAGACACGAAGATTTCGGACAAAATCCATCAACTGGAAATGCCACTTTACTGAATGTTTTTTTCAGTTTTTTTTTTTGTGATTTCTAGAAAACGGCTTCAACGATTTTCATTGAATTTATTATATGACTATATCAACTACACATACAAAGAGCTACAACTTTTATTTGGAACGTTTCTCTGGGAAAATTTATTTAAGGGCACTTTGGGGGAATGGATAGGGTTACGGGTTTTCTCTAAAGTGCTATTTCAGTTATTATATAATTTAAAAATTTAAAAAATATTAATTAAAATTAAATATGTTGTCGAAATTCTTAAATTGAAGAAAACCGGATCACCAGAAGTGCGTTTTAATGAATAGGTATTTTACTTTTTTTGTGATTTTCTCCATAAAAATTCCGACGGCTTTAAACACTAGTAAGAATTGTAAGTGTGAAGAAAATTTGCCATTTCGGAGTAAGAGAAAGTCGTGTGAGTGTTTCGCAACAGATTTTTTTCTTTAATTCCAGCCCGTTGGTAAATTCATATTTGTGAAATGTAAAAAGTAAATTAAATTATAAATTATTTTATACGCAATCTCTTAAAATACAGTACGCCATATTAAAATACAGTACTTTAATAAATTTTATCTCTACCAATGAATTGTTTATTAATATAGATTGAAACATTATTTCTTTTTTAAAAACGATCTTTAGACTTTGATTGACTTGATTTAAAACATAAAAAAAAAAAACAAATTTTAGATTGTTATTTCTTTTTTCGCCGACAGAAAACGAGAGTGTGAGCATTAATAAAGACCAGCCATTTATCGCTATGTTATTATTTTTTGAGTAATTAACCGAAAAACTGATAATAATGCAGGTAAACCTGTGGGTTACATTAATAATAGTAAATTAAAAGTGAATTTTTCCATACAGCAACGTAATTTTGTGCAGTTCAATTGTCGTTAGAAACAACTAATTTGTCTTGCTAATACATATTTTGTCCTTAATTATGATACTTTATTCTTGCTAGATATGCCGTTAGATGGATGTATTTTGCAGTGCAGTTTAATATTCCCCACCCCTCTCCTAAAACATATATTAAAGTAATATTGTTTTCTGTCAACGCACTCTAGACTGAAAAACGGCCAAAACACAATTGCGTTTCTTGAATACATACAACACACTCTGGAATTTCTCATGGACACCTGGATTCTTGGCACTGTTTCAAAACATTAATGGCATGTTGTCTTAATTAAAAGAAATGTATCTTATTTATTTATTTATTTCTATTATTGATCTTAAGTAATTTAAATGGCTAGATATTTTCTTTGGTTTTGATTAAGTGCTCCAAGCGTCTTTTGTTTACGATGAATGTTTGAAAGGTTTGAATAATATTAAACATGCAACTAGACGATTGGCCAAATATTAAGAAAAGTGGATTGTCTCTGCGAGATGATGCTTTTAAAAGATGGGACAAAAATGGCAAAGATTAAGGATTTTATTTATAATAATGCACTTCAGTCTGGATCCAAATGGTTTACCTCAGGACTCTGGGAAAACGAAACATCCACTTGCCTGGATAGCTACTCTGATAGTATTCTTCTTGTAATTCACGCCACCACAACGTTGGAGTTAGAGTAATGGAGTATAGATAGAAAACGATTACCTGTGCCTTGAGGGATATGTAATGAGGATTCGACTTAGAAACGAATCGTGAACCAATCACCCCTCTCCCCACCTCACGTTCACGAAATTCTCCCTGAAGCTTGTATAAGGGGGCAAACTAAGAGGAACTGGAAGGAGAATTTCAAGAGAGCAAAGGTTTAGCAGCCGCTGTATAAAAAGGCCTGTAATTCTAAAGAGGGTAGGGTTATTTGAATCACCATAACCACAACATACAACGTACTTCATTCTCCGTCACAACGTACTTCACACCGTCACTCTGACAGTCAGTCTGTCACTGTGAAATACACCATACTCGCACACGGAAATAGTGTAAAGTCCTTGTAATGCCTACTATTTGCATATAAATATCGAGTTTAACATCACTCAAAGCAAGTTATTTCTCTTCTGACCAACCCCACAAAACATCTACTACAGATAAATGCATTTTGGATTTGCAATGCTGGATATTATCTGAGGTTTTCTGTCCGTCAAAGTATGCCACTTTTTTACTTTCTCTTACTTCTATAGTAGGAGGAAGTATTACAATCGTGCCAATGTTTTTAAACTGAATAATAATCGATATACATGTTTGTGGTATTGTTGATGTGGTTAGTTCCGCAGAGCTGGAAAGTATCAGAGATATTTTCCATGATTGTCTGCTTCTTTTCGTGGTCAACGACCGGTTTCGGGCGTTCGCCCGAGTGTGCAACTAAATTTGCACTGTGCAAGTCTGTCTCATCACATTGTCTTGACAAAAATATCCTGATGATGGGCGAACGTCCGAAACCGGTTGATGACCACAAAAATATTTCTGATGTTTTGAGGTATCCTTTGTAAGAAAAAAATGTTTTTAGCGAATTAACTGT
Organism: Triatoma infestans; assembly: GCA_011037195.1. Taxonomy (NCBI): domain Eukaryota; kingdom Metazoa; phylum Arthropoda; class Insecta; order Hemiptera; family Reduviidae; genus Triatoma; species Triatoma infestans. The sequence continues at coordinate 12,400 of JAAEAF010010265.1, forward strand.
GTTGTTTGTGAAATATCGCATCTTATTGGTGTGATGTGTTGTATGTTTGTAGTAGTAGTAGTTTGTGGAGTGAGTGGTTTAGTCAAGGGCTTGTGTGTATGTTTGTTTAAGAGAGAGAAGTATCAGAAATAAGAAAGTAGTCACCACTGCTAACAGTAAATATATTCTATTAAAATAATAACTACAAGTTAACTGTCTTAAAGAATGCCTTCTCTTGTTAGTACAAATCTTCCCCTGTGAGAAGTTGTGAAAAGACAAAGCTACCAAAGTTCTGTGAAGTCTAAAAGACGAAGCAGGTCCTTTGAACTCTTTCTGTAACTGTAGTCTTCTACCTGGGTGTACCCTTTTTGCCAGCAAATGTTAGAATATTCTTGAAATAATATTTTTCACATAAAATATATTCTGGCATCCATCACATTTATGTGGGTGTGAACAGTACATCTCAAAATCGAAAAATCGTAGGAACTTAGTATTCACATAGTACCACCGCATCTTATACGAAGGTTTCGGGCAAAATCCATCAACCGGTCGTGCGACTTGATTGATTAGTTATGGTTGATAATCTTATAGGTGGAAAAGCATTTTTAATAGTCTGTGTATATCTTTTATTTAATACTTTATATCTTATGTAGTTTTTATATTCTCTTACTTCTAGAAAGACGAAGTATCGCGATCATGTTGAATTTTCGAAATTGAGTTATCATGGGAAATACATGCTTTGAGGTACTCTGAGTACGAGAAAAAGGTTTCTAGTGAATTGTCTATATGCGTGTGTGTGTGTGCGTGATCAAAATATGTCAAAATAAAAAAACCTTAGGAAGCTCAAACTTAGTATTCCATAACTGGTACTAATGCCGCACCGACCGCATGAAGGTTTCAGGCAAAAAGCAAAAACCATTAACCGGAAGTGCGATTTTGCTGAATATATTTTTCAGTTTTTCGCAATTTTCTGTAAAACGGCTCCAATGATTTCCTTTAAACTTTGTGTTGTCTATACACCGAAATACCATCTATATTGCTTTATTTGAGAAATTCTCTCGACAAAATTATTTTTGGGGGTTCTAGGGTCACAGTAGCGTTAAGCTTTCGTATAAGACATTGCATTTAAGTTCAATGTAACATTTATATAAATATAATTACAAGTTTTGGTAGAATTTTAAATTTGAAGAAAATCGGTTAATCGGAAGTGCGTGCGACTTTACAGAATAGGTTTCCGAGCACAGACAAAAACGTATCACTTTTATTTGCAACAGTTTATCGAAAAAATTGATTGGCCAGTTAGGTTTAATTTTAAACTGCACAAGCTTTGTTGGTTTTAACAAAGGCGCTCCACACGAGTCCATGCAGCTATATAAGTATAACTCCTACCACCTTTTTTAAGCCTAGCCCAACTAAATATTATAAACATAGCAGTTTTATAGAAAATTACTTAATCAAATTGTATTACTTGAAGTGAGAGAAGATCGTTTAGTTCACACATATTTTTTTTGTAATGTATCTAAAATGTATTTTAGATGTTCAAACGTCATACATTTATAAGATTTTTATAAAGTTGCAGGGCTATCTAACTGATCATCAAGAAGTGTATTAGCATAGTAATGTAATGCTGCCACATTTGTTATATCTTGAAGTGGTCTCTCTCTCTCCCTCAACTGAATATATCAAAATGAAGATTGTCAAGACTCTTAGTTTGCACGATCATATCCTTTGCCGTGGAATCAAGGTCCACAAAGGCGATAAAACCGTTAACCTTGCGACGCCTACGAACTGTTTGCCTTGAGAAATGAACCATCTTTCTGGATATGAACATTAAAGTCTGACTAGCACAACATCACTCCCACACAATTATGTGCAAGTCCTTTTTAAGACTTATGTCTTAAAGCTGGATGAAGGAACTTCGAGAGGCGTAGATAAAAATATTAGAAGATGATGCGAGTTTTTCTTAACTATGGAAACGCTAATTATGGTAAAACAGTAGAATTTGAACGGAGTCTATTTTGCTTCGCTTCATTGGTGCAATTCAAAGACGACATTAATAAATCCAAATTATATCAATTAACCTTAATAAAGGTATATAATATAATTCTTTACGGCAACCATAAGCTCCATCTGTTTCAATCTGACTTAATAATTTGACTTTGTTTTCACTGGTTATAATTTAGGTTATAAACGGTGTTGAACCGTTTAAACAAACTACTCTTGAAGAATCTTCTTTTACTAAATTATAAAACACAATTTTTATAAAGGATAAAAACTTTCTAAATATAATCTACAAAAGGAAGTGAATAAAAAAAAAATATCTAAAACAACATTAAAAGATTGCAAGGTATTCCTTAAAAAGGAAGAACGTTCAATTTCCAGGTCATACTACAACAAAAGAATACACTGAAGTTAGTAGTAAACAATAAAGAACCGCAGATAATAGAAAAAGAAGTGAAAAAAGGAGGACATGATCAAAAGCATTTAAAGGCGAGCGGAAATGTTTATTATAGAAAGAGATTTGCAAAAAATCAGGAAAATGGAAAGTAACAAGAGTACAGTTGGAAATGGGCGATTAAGAGATTAATAGTGTCAGTTCCAGGTCTTGGCGATTAATTTATCTAGAGTATCACAAGTAAAAGGAAGAAAGAGCAAGATTTATGCTGTTTGGTTTATTTCTCGTTCCTTGACAAATCGTTTATCTACACTAAGATTGCTTAAAGAAAATAATTAATGATTCACTTTTACTGCGGTTAAATAGAATATAGAAGTATTTTAGAAAACGATAGTTTGAATTCTAGAGTATAGAATATATGTTATATGATTTCCAAGAACAGTTGGTAGATATAGGGTGAAACTTTCGCTACTTTTCCAAATCTGGAATTTAAACAATACTTTTAAATGGACCTTAATATTGTAGTTTATAGATTAAGATTTCTTTTCCCCAGAATCCCCCCCCCAAATATATTTTCTTGGAAAAATGTATCAAATAAAAGTGATATAGACAATTATATAGGCAATACGTTTAAATCGCAAAACATGAAAAATAAAAGTGTTTAACTTCCGGTATGGAATTTAATCGAAATCTTTGTTTGAGATGGAGGTGGTAGTATTATAGTCGGAATATAACATTTTGAATGATTTTTTTTTTCAGTTTGTTGAACTAGGTATGTCCACACACATACAAAGACAATTTGCAAAAAACATTTTTGACTTTCTCTTACTTAGTAATAAGAGAAAGTATTGCGGTCGTGGAAAATTTTAGATACATATGATGCACTTTTTTGTTTTCCCAGTTTTCAACAAAAACAGATCCAACGATTTTTTTTTAAACTTTGTGTACACCATAAATATATCTATCACTTTTATCAGAAAGATTTTCCCCGGGAAAATTGAGTTTTTTTGGGGGGGTTCTGGGAAAACGGTAGCGTTAAGCTCTCCTCTAAAGTACCAACGTCGGAAAAATAATTTATGGTTTTGCCACGTATACAATATTGATTAACATTAGATTTATATAAATAGCATTGCTGTTTTTTGCAAATTTGAAGAAAATCGTTTTACCGGAAGTGTGGACTTTATTGAATAGTTTTTTCGTAATTTTCTCAAAAACGACTCCAACAGACTTTCTTTAAACTTTATATACTATCTACATCCATTGTAGATACATTTATTGTGGGAACAGTTGCTTTAAGCTTTCGTTTAACATACCATTTCAGTACAATGTATGGTTCATACACTGTGTAATAAATAGTTTTAGTAGAATTCCAAGTTTGAAGAAAATCTTTAATTGTAATTCTGCAAAATTTGTGGCGTATTAAATTGTTAATATATGGGGTAGGTTCAATGTTACTGGCCCACTCTTCTCTTCCTTACCTGTTTGGGTAGTAGATTATTAGTACGTGTCGCTACCCAACACCTGTATCTTTATATTGGGATAAATGGGAAAAATGTGTAGTTTAAAGACAATTTGTTATTTTTTTTATATAATTATATTGACAGGAGTAAGAGAAAGTGGTATAAATGTATAACACCAGATTTTTTATTAAGGTGACATTTATAATGGAAATAAATTCCCAAATGTTTAATGACTGCAATAAGTTTTATGACAAAAAAAATTGATGATTGTTGTATACAATACATAACGGAATGGTTTGTTCCGATACCGTTATAACCAAAATTAGAAATTTTCATCCTCAATTCCCGCCCAACATCTTAGTTGTTTATTTATTCATTATTATTTTTTTTTTTTTACGGACAGTTAACCTCTTTCATTAAATATTTACTCTTTGTATAGTTTAATGGAATTTTTTATATTTTTATAATGGGAGTCAATTTACAAGATGCTATTCCCAGAGTTCTGGTAGATTAAGTTTCTTAAAAAAAATCAAAATTTTTTGTTTAGTTCCTTTCTCTACCACTAGTTGATGGAACGTTATTGTTCAGAAATAGTATTTGTGAAGGGAACATTTCAGCTTTCCCCAAGAATCATATAGAATCAATTTTTCCGAAGAATGTTTCAAACAAACGTGATGCTCAAATTTTTTGACGTCGTGACTCCTTTGAGAACGACCCTATGATTTAGGGCTCCCTTGAGGAAGACTCAATGACTCAGGCTCGCTGAATTACTATATGATGAATATTGCTTCCATTTTTTTAACTACACCTATTATTATTTTTAATCATTTATGCAAAGTCCTCATCAAGACTTTGGAAAAATTTTTTGTGACTATTTTAAAAAATCAAGAAAGATTAGTTTTACTTTTTTATGTTATTTGCCATTTAATTGCATAAAGTACAACGAAAACAAAATTAAAAAATTAATCTTATTTAATTTTTTAATTTATTAATAATTTAATTAATATTTTTTTAAAATAATAATCAACTTGAAATAATTCTTCCAGTTAAAATAGAGAATTGCCTGTAAACAGTTGCACAAAATATCAATTTCTAAGTAATAATTGATTATTTTTTGTATTATGGTCGGAAAAATGCCGTTAAAAGAAAAAAAATGAAGTAAGTCAAATATTTTTTTCCGTGGCAGCCTGCTTCATTTTGTGATCATCGACCGGTTTTGTGTAGTATGATCATCGCCCAAATACAGTATGTAGTCTGTGAAAGATTTTGCTCTATGCAAGTCTGCGTTATCACACTGTTAATTGATGATGGGTGAACGTTCCGAAACAGGTCTGTAACCATAATATTAAGCAGGTTAACAAATTTCAGTTTACTTATGTTATGTTTGTTAGTGGCTCTCCAACCGTTAACTCAGAGCACCCATTTTGGAGAAGTTCTTGTGTCAAACTCATTTATCTCCAAAAGCCAAATTAGCATAATACTGGGCGCAATCCAAAAAAAAAAATTTTTCGAAATAAGAGCAGCAAATTTCGTTGTTGCAATTGCAGTTCATACATACATACGCAAGAAATAGAAAAGTTGTACTTTAATACAAGTTTACACAAGTTTTCTTAAAAGTTCTTCTTGTTAATACAAGTTTTACGTTATACAAGTTTACTTTAATTAATTAAAATTACATTTATTTTATGAAGAATTGGGTTTTTTTGAAATCGGCATAATTTTTAGTATCACAATTTAAGACGCCTTAACTGGACAAATCTGAGTGACCTCGATAAATGCGCATAAAAACTTGCGCAGTAGATTGACGTGTAATGTAACCTTTAATTTCTTGAAATCTGTTTAATTCATGATTGTCTTTATCATTTTTTTTTTATTATAAAAAAAAATCTAGAATTGACAAAGCTCTCTTTATTTCAGTCTTGCATGGTCGCACAGCACTGGCCAATGTTGAGTTCATTTTCAAATCGTTGAAGCCATTTTTGAGAAAACAGAGGCGTCAAGTCTCAGGGAGCGGGCAAGCCATTGAATAGAACCGTGCATGCCAATCTATTTACCACGGTAAGTGCGATGTGGATAACGCCATACTATTCTCTCATTATGAGCTGGACATCCATTTCGCTGAATGTATATCATTTGAGGGCGTGCAAGAGCGACATCTTCAAGTAGATCTGGGAAAACTTCACTTAAAAAATGAAGTTACCAGTCTGTGTTCAATGGTTCATGTTTCGGAACTACAATTTGATCCCCAATTAGGCCGCACATTTATCGAAATTATTGTCTGACACCGTGTCCGAAATCTGGATTTTCACTTGCCAATAGCCAGAAATTCCACCTATACAATAATACATTATTCAAAAAATTTACATTCATCATTCCATAAAATATTATTTAAAGTATAGAATTGTAACTTTAAAGAACAGCAAGAGCGGAAGTTATATAGTTTTAAAATTAGCCGAACAGACTTTTTCTTCATATTTAAATTGTTGCTAATTCTAACACAACAATATAACAATATAACAATTCTAGCTCATCATCAAAAATACATACTGTTCTCCAACGACGTGTCGGCTGTTCAGACCTCTTACTGTGCCAAAGGTACGAAATCTGACCTTGCTTACTCGACCAATGTCGAGTTCAGGGTAGAGTTCAGCATACATTCGTGCAGCTTCATGATTCCATATTTACATTTTTCTTTTTATTCCGTTCATGTATTCTGGTAAATAAGTTTTTGTGATTGCTTTAAACTAGTTATGTATTTATTTCTCTCTCTGACTATTTATCGCAGTACTTCATTATTGTAAACATCTTTCAAAACAAAACCAAATAAGACAAAGAAAAGTAGACAAAAATTTCTCTAATTTCAAAATTGAATAACTCAGCGAATAGTCTTCGGATTTTTCTCATTCGAAGACCATTTTTCATGAAAAAAACAAAACAAAAATAGCTTTCCTCAATTCGTTAATAAATATGTGATCCAATTTTTAATTAGAAATTTATTTACAAAATCGAGTCGATGTTTATCATTCAACCTGTGCACATCACGTTTATTTGCTCTGCCTTTTTTTTTCCAATTTTGGTGTGGTTTTTGAAAGTTTTGGAGAGTTATTTTTGTACTCAAAGATTCAGTTTTATTTTGTATCGATTGGTGATTGTAATTTTAACAGTTGTGTTTAATTACAAAAAAAGAGAAAACAAGAAGCAATTATTTAAAATTAATTATTAAAAAAAGAAGCAAGAGGCAATTACTATTAATGAGAGAATAGTAAGTTAAAGTTTGGACTCTAATTAAGTAAACAGCATTGTTCATCAATTCTCTCGATTGGAAAAGAGAATTTCTCTTTCTCTTCAACTTTTATTTAATTCAAACATACAGAAATTTCATGATTTCAATCTCTCACTTCTTGGCTTTTTCATTAAATTAAATTTTGCATCTCTAAACTGTGTATATATTTCCCTTTCCCTTTAGACGTAAATAATGTTTTGAATCTCACCAAAATCAGCCATTCTTCTTCCTCTAAAGCTGATTCAATTAATTCACCAATTTCTCGTACACAGAGGGCTAAAAGCTTGCTAGAAGAGAGCCAGAAAAATAAACAGTTCATCGACAGGAATTTCTGGATCGTGTCTCTCTTTCATCCAGTTTCCTTTTATATAAAGAACTGGATCACTCCTTCAATTTTTGTCATCTGAATGAGGATCATTCTTCGGGTTTAACTCTCTCTCTGAACTCTGATGGATCTTTAGGCTAAGATGTGAACTAGTTTACTTGAATCATACACCATGGCTCCCTTAAGACATTGAGCTGTGCTCCCTCTGTAATTCAAGATGTGTTGAAGACGTAGTACACTTCCTCTGCGTCTGTTCAATCTTTGTTGAGCTCTGGAGATTTTATTTGGGACATTCAGTACTTGCAAGACCCCATCCGAACACCTTATTGAACGGATCTTCTAGATACCGATCTCTAATCAAATATGCTCACCATGCCTGGTCGTATCAGTATCAGCATATATAAGAATTTAATTTTTAAACATGTGTATAACTTTGGTATATAACTATAATTTCTGTGGTCTCAAAAGTTATTTCATTTTTGTTATTTGCTTTTCTGTTCTTTTTTCCCTTCTATTTCAGGTTATGTTACTTCTTTTTCCGTTTTTACAATAAAATAAGGTATAATAAATATTTCTTATTTTATCTTATTGTGTACCTATATAAATTTATGACTGTAATATCGTCTCCGGCTGATGGATTATTTCAAGCCGTAAAATACTATGTTTTATTTATTATTTGTATTTTCAAAGCACAATAAAGAATTAATATTATTTTTTATAAAATCGCTTATTTCTGCAGCTTAAAAAAAAAAAGTTGATCATATAGTTGGAATCATTGAATAAATTAAGTAGGGTATCATCATTTGGAAATTTTTTATCTCTAATGAGAGTGGATGGTGCTTGTTAAAATTGTAACCATGTATATAATATAGTATGTATTAGTGTCACCATGTATATAGTAGTCATGTATTACTTACTAGCAATAATAGACAAATGATTACATCCTTCTTAGTAATAAAAAAGCAAAAAAAAACAAAAGAAGAACGAAATAACCTTTTAGTAATAAATTAAAATTTACAAAGAATGCATAAAAAAAAATATATATAAGTTGTTATATATTTGTTTTAATTGAAAATTAATGTGGGAATTTTTCTTATAATAAAGAAATAAAGACGGACGGACGTCTGTTCCCTTTCTCAGGAATGCACTACAATGCTTACGGATTTCCTCTCACTGCAGACCTACTGACATATATGTATATAATATAGATTGCTGTCATGTTTTGATATATTTATCATTCTTACAAAGCGTCATTCTGCAGGTTTCTTTATTTCTGATAAAATTATTTAATCGATATTTACTTAAGTCGATAATCTATTGGTTATTAATAAATTATTATTAATAGATTATAAATTAATTTTTTGTTTAAATAATGTTTGAAGTGAAATATAAATGTAAATATAAACATTGCTAAAATACAATATTGAAGTCTCTATGTAAAGCAGAAACTAATTTGTATTCAAATTATTTATAATGTCGAAACATATTTTTAGTGCAATACATATTATTATTATTACTATTATTATTACAACATATTGTTGTGTATTTGAAAATAAAGAAAAAAAAAAAATCTGGTTGAAATACACACACGACTTATTCTTACTACACATATTATAACAATAGTAATTGAAACTATTCTTCAAATACTTTATGTGACTTTATTTATAGGAAGGGAAAAAAATATATTGTACTTAATTGGATTTTTTACCTTTTGTTATACCTAGTAAAGAGAACTTATTGCAATCAAGACCAATTTTCGAACTGGAATTTTCCCCTGAGTACGGAAAAATCTGTTGTGAAACACTCACATGACTTTCTCTTACTCCTTTTAATACAATTATATATAAAATGACAAATTTTCTTTAAAATCAAATTTTACATATAGTTAAGTTAGGAATTAAGTACCAACCTACTTAATATTGGCAGTTACAGAAACAATGATTATAAGATGACCCAGTAGAGCGCTCTAAAAACACTAACTACATATAATAACATTTGAAATTAACGCTACAAATTCCGTACAACTATCCAAAATAATTATTTTTTTTGAAAAATGTTACAATTAAGAGTAATACGTCTTTATCTGTAAAGTTAGCATTCCAGATTTAAAGGAAATCGTTATAAGCGTTTTCGAGATAATTCCAAAAACCTTATAAAACCTAGTTACCTGTACATCACTCAATAACCTATTACATACATTCATTTGGAATGATGTAGTTCATTAGTATGTTTCAATTAACTCTTTTTTTGCAAGTTTTGTTACTTTTGTTTTGTTTTTTGTTTAGTATGATTTTAACAGGAAATTTTATATATAATCCCTATTAATCGTTTTTTATTTTTATCCCTGAAGAAGACAATAATTTTGTCGAAACGTCGGACAATCTTAAAAAAGCAGATTTTTTATTGACCACTCCTCGTGATCTCTTGCAAGAACAATTAAAAATCCATTCTGTAAAGTCGCACTTCTGGTTAACCGATTTTCTTCAAATAGGGAATTTTATCAAGCTTCCAATGTTTATTAATATGTAGTTGGTTAAACCATATATTGCAATACTGAAGTGGTGCTTTAGAGGCTGTTTCCTCAGACACGCCCAAAAATCAAGTTTCCCGGGAAACTGTTACAAATAAAAGTGATAGATATTTATGTGTGTTGATAGTATACGAAGTTTAAAGAAAAATGGTTGGAGCTATTTGCGAAAAAATTGCGAAAAAAACTGAAAACCATTCAGTAAAGAAAGTCACACTACCGGTTTTTGCCTGAAATCTTCGTGTCTGATGCAGTGGTAGTTCTAAGCGGAATATCTAGTTTGGGCTTCCTGCGACTTTTCGTTTTTGAGATATTCTGTTAACACACATATATATATATATAAACCATTCGCAAAAAATATTGTTTTTTGTATTCAGAGAACCACAAAATATGTATTTCCGTTGCAAACTCAATTTTGAAGATCAGGCACAATCGCAATACTTCTAAAGTGCTATTTTAATTTATTATACAATTCTATCATCTAAATAATATTAATTAGAATTAAAATATGTTGTTAAAATTCAGAGATTGAAGAAAATCAGTTCGCAGGAAGTTATTTTCAGATTTCTACGATTTTATCCATAGAATTTCGTTAAATTCTGTTTAATTTCATTAAATTTGTAACACTAACTATGATTACAGAGGTCTTATATATATTGATAAAGTTCATTTAAATAGTTTTGGGGATGGAAATGTATATTCTCCTAAAAAAAGTCATCTTATTAAGTTTAGTAGATATATAATTGAAGACAAGTAAACGATTAGTACAAATTATAAGGTTGATGAAAATTGTCCACTAAAGTCTTGTAAACTGCATTAAGAGAAAGTTATGTGAATTTTTAAAAATAAAATACAAAAACTTGAAATATCATAAAAAAAAAAATGTAACTGTCTACTTTTGTTTCAGCATGAATATGCGGTTGTTCGGAGCATCAATTATACTACTAGTCTTCAATAGTATAGAATGTGCAATAAACAGAGCACCACAGTTTTTACCAGGAGGTGATATGAGTAGATTCTCCTTACCAGAAGATACACAAGTAGGTGCACCAGTATATAGGCTGCAGGGAGCCGATCCTGAAAATTCTCCAGTACATTATTCAATTAGTGGTCACCATTTTGAAGTAGATAGAATATCTGGTATTGTATCACTTGTTAAACCACTAGACAGAGAATCTGTTGATATTCTTGAAGTAATTATCAGTATTACAGGTTTGTATTTAACCGTAATTATTGTATGACATATAGATTAATTACAACTAATTAAATTATTTACAAATTATTGCTCTTTATTACTTAGATTTATTTGCCGTCTCTGTATAAACAAAACTAATTGGCAGATTTGTAGATTTTCATGGACATTCCCCTACATTCATTTAAAAATAAGATCGTATGGAACAGACGGAAGTTTAATCAACCAAATGAATTTTTGCTGATTTATTTTCCACTTCATGGTTCACATCAATTGATAAAATTGTTTTCATTCATGCATCAGAAAGCTAAATGATCCATTACACAATTTCTGGGCATGCAATGTTTTTTTAATGGTTATAAAAAAATAATCGTATTTAAACGTTTTTCAAAAAATAAAATTGTTTAAAACATTTTAATAAGTATAAAGAAAATTCTTTGTTAAATAATCATCGTAAATCTTGTTTTCTCGTTTTGGAGAAATTTACATAGCAGATAGTGCTGCCCACGCTATCTAATGAATGGTAGAGTAACTAATATACTACTATGGGGACGAAAGATACGTGTATTAATTACTGCTGCTTTAGTTTATTTGCAATTAAAAATGATCAAAATAAAGTTAATTCTTTTTTTTTTTTACAACTTACATTTTTATATAAATATTTCGAATGAGTTGCCTCCAAATAACTTAAAATTTGAGATTAGCTTAAGGAAAATGTTTAAATTACTATTCTCATATTTCTCTTCAATATGCCTGTTCAGAATATTCTAATTTCCAAATTTCATAAATTTAACAACGAATCAGCAAGTGAAATTGAATTATAATGAAATGAAAAAAAATATCATTTCTTTCCCATTGTTCTTTTTCAAGACAAAGAATTTAATTAAAATTTCTTTATTTTTTTGGTCAAAGGTTTACAGGTTTAAATTACAGTAGGATTTTTATTTTATTTAGGAAATGAAATAAAATAAAACCCACTTGATGTTAAGTTTCTTTTTCCCAAGAAACAATAGATAAAATGAATATGAGAATGCTACAATTTTTGTCGGCTTTCTAGTATGGTGTGTAGAAGATGCGTGGCAATTACCACATCCTAGGACTTTTGCGATCATATACCCATTTTCAGGTGTTCATCTAAAGGCACTATCTTACGTATATAAAACACCATGAAGATGGATGAACACCTGAAAACGATAGATTACAACCAAATTAAATAGAAATCACTGTTCTCAGTTGGCCCAATTACCATATGAGTGTTAGGGATGGTGTTAGTAAGTTTTGTTTGTGTTCGAGATACTTGGGAAGTTGCTGATTTAAAAAAAAACATTAATAATTGTTTAAATTGTTTCTAAATCGAAGTTAATTTTTTGTTTACAAGCTATCTAATTTGGCATATTAAGCTTCTGGAGAAAATTAACTTTTTTATAACTGTTTCAGTAACTTGTATAAAGTTCTTAAAGTAATAAATTCCTATAGTTCATAACGTCATATATGTTCCCATATCATCATACTTACTTTCACCGCAGTAAAATTAATTAAAATTCACTTTGATTAAAAAAAAATAATTCATATTCACAAATTTTTGTTGCAGATGAATCTGTAGGAGGAACAGAACCAAATACAGTATCTTTGCGAAGAGAAATACCCATATTAGATGTTAATGATAATTCACCAGAGTTTTTGGGAAGACCATATTCTTTAGTACTATTAGAGAATACCAAACCAAATACTATAGTTTATTCAAATATTACAATTATCGACGCAGATGCTGCACATAATGCAGAAATTTCGCTGAGCTGTATATCAGGAGGGTGTGACACTTTTACCGTAACAGTTGACAAGGTTCTTAAAAAAATACTTTCAACACTTTTAAATGTTAAAATATTGTTTTTATTGATTCTCTATAATAAAAAAAAATTAACAAATACAATAAAACAACAAGTCGTTTATTTGATGTATTTTACAGATTGGTGAGGGTAATTATAGAGGAAATATAATCTTGAAGAAACATTTAGATTATGAATTAATGTCTTCATATAGTTTATCAATTAAAGCAAGTGATATGAGTCCAAAGAATCCACTTACTGCAACCGCAAATATTGCTATAAGTGTTCGAGACGTACAGGATCAGCCACCAGTTTTCTTGAATGCACCATATTCAGCAACTTTACAAGAAAATTCATCACCTGTAAGCCATGCTGTTTTTCTTATTTATCGCTTATCTTCACCTTATTTATCTCGCCTTTTACCGTGGCGAGGAGCTTTGATTCTCTTTTTTCTAGGTCAACTTTCTTTTTTTTTCACATCTTTGTGATTGGCAGACAGGTTTTATTAAAGCTTTTAGGATAGCTATGTCATAAAGGTCTTCCAATAACTGGAGCTTAACTGGAGTTTATGTTCTAAAACTGAAAAGGGTATTAGAACTTTTATGGCAAAAGATGATTTGAATCTCGCGATTACCTCCAAGTTTAGCTTGAACATTTCCTCATATTATTATTAACTTTATATCCAAAGTATCGTTTATATGCAAACGATATTCTTAAGAATTATTGGTTAAAACACTTTTTATTTATTTTAAAGGGATTCCAAGTGTTACAAATCAAAGCAAAAGATGGTGATCTTGGCGAACCTCGGCCAGTTGTCTTATCACTTGAAGAGGATACTTTAAATTATTTTAAATTAGTCAAAAATACATTGGTCACTAGTCATGTACCAATTGATAGAGAAAATCCAGTCATTTTACAAAATGGTGGCATATATACATTTAAAGTGAAGGTATTTATTTTAGTTTTGCTTTCTGATAAACCGAGGTAGCAAATTTGTATCACTTTCTGATTAGTTTAATAATTTTCTAGGCTACTGAACTAATTAATAACGAATTACCAGGAGATTTTAGCTTTGAAAGAATTACTATTGTTATAACGGATGTAGATGATCAGATACCTCATTTCAATATGCATATATTTAATATTAATGTTTCTGAAGATACAAGCAAGTTAAAAAAACAGTTTCTTTACAGGCCAAACATAAGAAAAGAAAATTATTTTTAATAATCATTTCTTATTCCAGATATAGGTACTCCACTTCCTGGTTTGAATATGGTAGTTACTGATAACGATTTAGGTGATAATGCTCATTATGTTTTGGATTTGAAGTCAAGCGATAGAAGAGCATTAGAGTGGTTTATTGTTGAACCACCTGAAGCGTATGGTCGAACACCAGTTGTAGTCCGTTTGAAAGATAATACCGGTTTTGACTATGATGCAGGGTTACGACATATAAAATTTACTGTAGCTGCCTACGTTTACACTAAACAGGTTTGTTATCAAAATTAAAACAAAGTTGAAAATAATATTACAGTAAACATGTGAATACTCTGTCCACTCTTAAATCTGTTTACTATTATTATTATTATTATTATAATTTTAGGGTGAAAAACTTGAAGTATCCACAAGTGATGTGATCGTTTCAGTTGTTGATGCCAACGATAATTCACCTATCTTCAATCAAGCAAGTTATAGTTTTATTATTCCCGAAGATTTAGCACCTGGATCTAGTATTGCTAATATCACGGCCACTGATATTGATAGCGGCCAATTCAGCGAAATTACATATTCATTAAGAGGATTTGGTATCAATAAATTTGGAACTAATCCCAATAATGGAAATTTATATCTTACAAATCGTAAGCATTTTTTAAATTTTTTTCTGCCATTAATCTTCTGGCAAACCAATAAAGCTTAGATGTTTTGTTATAAACATAGTCTTCATGTGTGAAGTTGTTTCTTACGTCCTGTAATGCAGGACATAGGTCCAGATGTTTTGCAGTCATATTTACTGTTCTACGAGGGTCGTTGACAACACCTCTTCGGTATAGGTGCTCTGTAAGTAATCATCAGAGCAATATCCGATGAAATTTATTGCTCTGAAGCATGCAATAAATTTTGCCCTTGGTGAATTCGAGGATATTTTGCCGGACACTTCGGTCAAGGCTTGTTTGCCCGCGGCTTTGCTTAGATAATGACAATGCAAGACTGACTTGGATGCGCTCCTTGTGTATCTTTTAGCTGCAATATAAACAAGGGACTTTGCAGACTGATCCATCCTTGATCCATCTCTTGCTAGCTGACAGCCATCTCATTCATATTTACCCCACCCTCCCAAGTGGCGAGTGTGGTGAGGAAGTGTGTGAAAGTGATCGCGTCCAATTAGCTAACTCACGTCCCTTCTGGTAGAACCTTATTGGCGAGCTAAGCGATCGCTACTGTCACCCATTGAAACAGCCCAAAACAATAATTATTTTTGTTAATTAGAACTGTGATTTTATTAAATGTTTTAAGGCCTGCTCAGATTGTTTTTTATTCGGATAGCGCTTGGAAGGGGATTCACTTAAATAAAATAATTTTTGGCCACTTTATTAGATGATTTTAGAAATTTGATTTGAAGTAGATTGGCAATTGAATTGTTTGTTTTTTTAACCTTGGGTGAGATTTTAATTTTGCCTTAAGGAGGATTGAGGCTTGAGATATTTTTGAAGCCTCTTTATTATTAATTTCTTATGAAGAGAAGCAATTCTTTTATTTATAGAAAAATACATAGAAGTTTGAAACAAAATTGATTAAATAATCATTTTTTATTTATTTATAATAGTTTAACATTGTTTAATTTTATGTATGTAATCATTAATGGCAATAGCACTTCAAACTACATTTATTTACAAAAAATAAAATTTCTCAACCCTTCCTAATACAATAATTTGGAAATCCCATGTCCCTTCTTCCCTTTATATAAGGCACATATATGAATTGAATGGCCACCTCAACACGTTTTACACTAAAGACTATTGGCAAGTTTCATTTTCACTTTTCACAAATACATCATTACACAAAAAACAGTTCATTTTTTTGCCTCCGATTCTTAACTGTTTTGTTTATTTATGTTATTTTATCTATGCAATTTTACATCTCTTTGTTTTTAGCCGAAACTCACTAATTTTCAGAAATAATAACTTATAAAGGCTGATAAACAAAACTAACGAACAAAAACAATTGCATAGAGATTTGCTTCATTATAAATTCAGAACAAAATATGAGTTGCAACTAACTTGTTTTATAATATTAGGTGTGGATTATGAGAAACAGAAATCCTATTCATTAAGTTTAGAAGCCAAAGATGGTGGGGGTCGAGTTACCACAGTTTCTTTACTTGTCAGTTTGACTGATGTCAATGATAATCCTCCAATTTGGGAAATGACCCAATATCAAAGAACTGTACGAGAAGGGGCAACGAATTTCCAACCACAATTCTTTATCAGGGTGAGTTTTCCAGTTTTTTTATCAAGGTTGATTACTTGTCAATTGATTGATATTTTATTCTTAAAAAGTGCCTTTCAGCCATTTATTATCAAAAAATATTTTCCCAGGCACTAGATGCTGATCGAGATGGTGAAACTAAAATAAAATACAAAATATTGACTAGCAATTCTGATGTGCTATCCGTGGATGAATATTCAGGAGAAGTGAAAATTACAACACCTGTTAGTTCCAGTCACACATCAAGAGGGCAGTATGAGCTTGTAGTAAGGGCTTTTGATGATGGTAAGGAAATTCAGTCAGTTATGGTGAGCTGACGATATACCCTAGTATCTAATCGAATGAGGCACTATATATTTTTATTTTTTATTAATTAGGTGTACCACCTTTGCATGCTGATGTACCAGTATTCGTGCGCGTTGGTATTCCTGGCAATCAAAGACCTGTTTTCAGAGATGTCCCTTACAATACAACTATCCCAGAAACGGCAAAAAGCGGAGATACAGTTTTGAAAGTTAGAGCCACTGATCCTGATGGACCTGACACTTCGGTGCATTATAGAATCGCAAATGGAGCTGATAATTTTCAGATTGATGAAAAGTTAGTAATAACATTTGGAATATAATATAAATATATATATGGTTTTACAAACAATAATAAATTAATATATGTATTTACCAAGTTTTAACTTCTATTTGCAATTTATGATTATACAGTTCGGGATTGATCACCGTATCAACTGCTGCAATTTTGGACCCTGATGTTACATCTACAAATCGATATGCAGTGACTGTATTAGCGGTTGACAATGGCCAACCAGTAAGGGAAACCGCTCAAACTACTGTTACAGTGAATATTCTGGACGTCAACAATAAAGCGCCATATTTCCTTCCAAATGCGAATTATGTTCG
Source organism: Triatoma infestans (assembly GCA_011037195.1). Classification (NCBI taxonomy): domain Eukaryota; kingdom Metazoa; phylum Arthropoda; class Insecta; order Hemiptera; family Reduviidae; genus Triatoma; species Triatoma infestans. The sequence goes on from JAAEAF010010265.1 coordinate 29,784, forward strand.
ACATATTTCTGAAAAATCTGATATTGGTAAGAAATGTTTAATTTTTCATATAAATATAAAATAACTGTTTCTACTTTTCTCTTACTTTTAGAGAGGATGCTTCCGGATGAATTCTGTGAGATTTCCGCAATTGAGTTTTTATGGGGAATAAGTGTTTTGAAGTTCCCTAAATAAGGAAAAATGTTTTCAGACAATTGTGTGATGTGTTTCGGATGAATAGCATTCTCAATTACGAAAAATTATAGCTTGTTCAAATTATAGCCGTTTAAGAATTACAAGGGAATCTAACAGAAAGGTTATCGGTCAAAATCCCTCAAATATAATTCAAATTTACTGAGTGAGAGGGATTTTTCTTGGGAATGTCTCTAATGATTTACTTGAAACTTGGTGTTATAACAGCACTGTATGAAACCTATTCGTTTTATTTGAAACATTTTTCTAGGAAAATGGATTTTTGGGATCCTGGAAAGCCTGCAACATCATGCTGCCCAATAAAATGTTATTAGTCAATAATGTTAATTGCAACCAACTAACATTTAGTAAACAAGTAGTCAAAATCCCAACTTTACAAAAATATTCACCAATGGTTTTTAGAATTGTTGCCAGGGAAACTCATGTTATTTACTTTCTCTTACTCCTAGTAAAAGGAAGTATTGTAATTGTGTTAAATTTTCGATATCGAGTTTTCAACGGAAATACACGTTTTTTACTGTGTGCGTATGTGTGTGATGTGTAAGTGTACAGCATAGCTCAAAAAAGGAAAATCATAGAAAGTTCAAACTTGATATTCCGTTTAGGTATCACCTGGGATCGTACAGTAAGTTATCTGTCAAAATTCCTCAACCGGAATTAACATTTACTAAATTTTTTTTCCTCATTTTTTTGCGGCTTTCTCTTTGAAGCCATTCCCACGATATTCTTTAAACTATATATATATATATATATATATATATATATCAACCACACATACAAAGGTCTACAACTTTTATATAAAATATTCCTGCGGGAAAATACATTTAAGAGCACTTTTGGGGGAGGTTTTCCTCTAAAATGCTTTTCGGTTTATTGCACAATTCTATCATCTAATAAATATTAATTAGAATTAGTTATATTGTTGCAATTCCGAGTTTGAAGAAAATCGGATGACTGGAAGTGGTTTTTTTCGGAAGAGTCTTTTTCAGTTTTCTGCTATTATCTCTGAAACGGATCCAATGGTTTTCTTTAAACTAAATATGTGTGCTCTACATAGAAAGAGCTACAACTTTTATTTGAAACATTTTGTCTGGGTAAACTCATTTGAGGTGACTTTCGGGGCAGGGTTATATTTTCCTCTAAAGTGCTATCATAAGTTGATTATACCGATTCTACCATCTAAACAAAATTAATTAGATTGCCAAAATTCGGAGTTTCAAGAAAATTAGTAGTAGAAAATTTCAAGAAACCGGAAGTGCGTATTTACTGAACAGTTTTTACAGTTTTCGCGATTTTCTCCATTAAAACATCGAACAATTTTAATAAATTCGGTATACCAACTATAAAATTTGTCAATTACAATTTTGTAAATGCACAGTAAGAGAAAGTTGTTTTCTACCAGATTTTTCCTTTATAGGAGCATTTGTATTTGTAATTTGATATATTTTTCCAGAAAGTTGATTTTTGAAGTTTCGAGTAACAGTACCACCTCTTAACCTGTAAATGGCTACTTCAGGATATCGTACGGTTCTACTAGCTTAGAGAATTAAATGTTTATTAAATGTAAAATTTGATAAAACAAAATTGCTTAATTGTATGAATTTTTTGATAGATTTTTAGTTTTTTGCGCATTTCTTTAAACCAGCTCTACCATTTTTAGTAAAAATATTTTTCCAGAAAATAGGGGGGTTCTGGCGGGGCTTTCTAGAATTTGTCTTTATATTCTTGTAGTGTGTTAAGCAAACTAAACATTTAGAAGAATTTTTTTCAATCAGAACTATAAAATTAGAGTATGTGAAAGTTTGAGAAAGAGTATGAGAATTTTTTCATAAAGAGATTTTTATTTTTCATTATGGGTAAATTCTTAAACTACAATTAAAACATTAATATACACTTTGCCAGGTAAAATTGTCGTCACGGTGAAAGCAATTGATAGTGATCTAGGGGCGAACATTAAATATGACATCATCGACATCCGGGCAATGCATAAAACTGGTGTTCCACTACTTGAAGGTGGTTTATATGATTTCAAAAAGGCTTTTGTGTAAGTATATATTTTAAACGATTGCTAGATTTATTACCAGTTAGCCTTATAACTGTTGGCTAACTATGCTAGTTATTTCTCAAACTTCTTTTTTAGTATCAATGACACTACTGGTGAGATCAAAGTTAATTCTCACTTAAGTCACCAAGCAGCAGCGGTGATTATTTTAACTGTTGAAGCTAAAGATGTCAATGCAACTATAAATCCAGAGCAGCAAGTTGCGAAAGGTAAATTACTTATATAAAGATCACTTCAACAGATTCAATACAAAAAATTATTATTATCATTATTTGGAAACTTATTGAATTCATTCCTGATTTAATTTTTAGTTGAGGTTACATTGTATATTCAAGCATACGATGAACAAAATCCAAAATTCACTGTTGGCGGATGGAGTGTCATTGAACCAATAATAAATGTTTCGTTGCAAGAAGAAAGACCAATTGGGAGTATAGCATTAAGTTTAACAGCAATTGATCCAACAAACAATCTACCAATTACAAGATTCAATTTGATACCACCAGCTCCGCCTTCCATTTCATTGGATAACAAAGGAAATGTTGCTATAATGCAGAGAATTGATTATGAAACTTTAAAAGTAAAGGTTGGTTTGCTTCAGTTTTTTCTTTTTAATTAATTAAATTAACAACAAGTTATTTACTTTGAATTTGTTATTTTAAAGTGGTTTATTATAATGAAAACTTGCTATAAACTAAAATAGTGTAAACTTAATTTCCAGAATGTTATATTTAGAGTTGAAGCATTCTCAAATGATGGACACCGTTCAAGTGTAGCTCAAGTGATTTTAAACATTGAAGATATAAATGATCACACTCCTGAATTTAAGAAAAGTGTAAGTTGTTTAAGAGGAGTTTCTTAAAACTTTAAGCTTCAGAGAAGAAAAAATCTGTGTATTATAAAAATCTATAGTATTAGAAAAATATTACCTTTTATCTTGTAGGTATATCATGGTAAGATCTTTGAATCTGCTGCCCAAGGTACACCTGTATTAACAGTTGAAGCTACTGATGGCGATATGGAAAATACTAGTGCAGGTTATGGTGATATATTCTATTCATTGAGCGGTGAAAGTATGGCGCTATTTACTGTGAACAATGTTACTGGAGAAATTGTGGTAAGAAACTAAGGGCTCCTAGACATAAGTTAGGTCCTAAAACATGGCAAAATGTAAGCAAATTTTCTGTTGAAATTGCATAGACTCAGAAAAAAAAAAACCTTTTTCAGTTAGAACAAAAACTAGCAGGAATAGGTTCAGTTGCTTCCTTTTCTTACTGTTAGACTTGTCAATGGAGGATGTCTACATTAGCATTGGATTATAGGTTTTTTAAAACGGTTCCCCCTTTTTACTTCCAATCATGAAATATATCAGTATCTGTTGTTAGTTTAGAGAAAACCCTGTTGTAAACTTAATTTGAATTGTTGACACTTGTATAAACACTTGACACTTGACAATATTACTTGCAATAATAAAAAAATGAAAAGAATTTATTCTAGGCTTATTTATATTATTTATTGGAATTCATTAGAATTATATAAGTTGCCAATATTCCCAGTTTGAAGTAAATCGACTGACCGGTAAATCAGTGCGACTTTACTGAATAGGTTTTTCAGTTTTTTTTTGCGATTTTCTCCTTAAAGATGCCGACAGATTTAAACATTAATAAGAATTGTAAGTGTGAAGAAAATTTGCCATTTGGTAGTTAGAGAAAGTCATGTGAGTGTTTCACACCAGAATTTTAAATTTAATTACAAGTATTAAAATTTAAAGGTATCTGAGAGTGGTTCTATTGACCGAGAGAGACAGGCCGTATTAAGACTTACGGCTATTGCCTCTGATACGCCTCCTGGCGGAGCAAACCAAAGAAAAGCTACAGTACCTGTAAGTATATTGGTAATTTATTGAATTATTTCTTTTTTTATCCAACTAAGCATTATGTTTTAAAAAAATTTTACTCATTTTTAGATAATCATTGAAGTATTGGATGTTAATGACAACAAACCACTTTTCAGTGCTGCTGAATTTTCTGCCGTAGTTTTAGAAAATGTTCCTAAAGGAACACCGGTGGTTAATATTACTGCTACTGATTTGGATAAAGGGCTTGGTGGTTCTATTGAATACGAAATAGTACATCAATCAGATGCAGCTGGTAGTAATTTTTATTTTTCTTGATCTTTTGTTAATTAATAATTTAATCAGTAAAATCTATTAACCAATTTTTTTTTTTTTGAAATAGGCCTTTTCGAAATAAACCCTAAAACTGGCGAGATAAAAACTAAAGTCGCTCTTACTGGTAAAGGACGAACAGATCCATATATTATTACGATAAGAGCACAGGATCTAGGTGAACCTAGTTTATTCTCTGATGTTCCTTTGAGAATTTATATAGGAGATGTTGTAACTAATGATGGAATTCCATCATTTATACATCCCACTCTGGATGAAATGGCCTATATATCTGAAGTAAGTTGAATTCTTTTTAAAGAGTTAATCTACTTTAAAATGTGACACAAATAATAAAGGTGGGCGCTAGCCTTATCTTGTGATGTTGATAAGTTCTCTCCTAGCATAGCATGATAGTGCAAATAAGCATTAAACAAACATAAGCCAGTGCCTTATTTTGGTGAAGTTTTCAAAAGGTGTATCTTTTCAATATTTTTATTTTATTGTAAGTGGAGTATTGCGATTACATCAAATTTGTTTAGTTTGCTCCGGAAATAAAGGTTGAAAGTCTTCTGGATACGATTGGATATTTATCCTGTCTAAAGTTAAAAAATAATATTTCCGGGAGTTTATCTTTCCTTTTTTCTATTCCTTCAGCAATGTTTTATCTTTCAAGTAAACTTATGCCGTTTATTTGGTCTTCTATTTTATAGAATTCATCTATCGGTTCACCAGTTTTTCGAGTGATTGCTTCAGATCCAGACAATCCTAATTCTCTAGAGGGCCAAGTTAGGTTCAGTTTCTTGCAAGATGGTGCTGATTCTTTAGCATTTAATATTGGTAAATACATATCTATATATTTTTAAACAGAGGTAACTAATATAGTTAATAATATCGGTAAATAGTTTTTCAATTACTTTTCAGATCCGGTAACTGGTTTAATAACAACAAAAGAGAATTTAGATAGAGAGGTTAAAAGTAATTACACACTTATACTGGTAGCTCAAGATTCTGGATTAGTTCCTCAGCATGCTACTCGTCAATTACGTGTCACCGTCACTGATATAGATGATAACAAACCATTATTCAAAAGAAGCCTGGTAATAATATTCTTTAATAAAGTCAGCGTAGGGATTCAGAAATTAAACAATGAACAACATTTTAATTTCCTTCTGTTTCATGGTCTGAATCACTTTTCCAATTTTTAGGATGAACCACCTGTAGAATTTGAAATTGAAGAAGAAATACCCATAGGTTCAACAATTGGTCTTATTGAAGCTGTTGATGCAGATATTGGTGAAAACGCCAAAATTGGATATCTAATAACTTGTATGTAGAAGGTTTTTCTCCTGTTTTTTTTTTCAAACACTATTAAATTTGAGTGAGTCCTTTAATACTAAATTCTGAATTCTGTAGATGGCAATGAAGACGGACTATTTGGAATAAAACGATTAGAAAATAATTCAGCACTAATCAATGTTACTGGTAGAATTGATCGAGAAAGTGCCGGTGAACATCTTATTACACTGAAATGTTTTAAATTCAGCATTACCCCTCAGAGTTTAAGAAAAATTTATAATAAGCAGGTAAAAGTGTAGTTATTATTTATAAAATTTGCACTTTCAAGTTGTACAAAAATACGGGTTGGCTAAAAAAAAGGTGTAAACAGGGCAGTAGTGGTTATTTATGCCTTTTTTAAAAAAAGGTATTAAATTATATTGGCAATATGTAGTAATATGTTGCCTTTAAAGGTGTAGTAGTTGTACGATTGCTAGATGAATCTTGTGGCTGTCAGGAGAGTCATAAAATGGCAGAAGTACGTACACAGGACCATTTTATTTTAAAGTGGTATTGGAAATTTGAGTTTATATGTGAAATATAACTGTAACTGATGATGTGAATTTGGAACTAGTACACTGAAAATAGTATGCATTCGTCTTTTCCCCCCCACTTTTCAGTGGATTTCCTTGACCTAAATATCTTGAATATCCTTTCTCTATTCCTCTCCCTATTCTTTGTTAAATTTTCCTGGAGCCCACCATCTTGCAACTCTCTTCCATTCGATCCAGCCAGTCCTATGGAGATCTTCCTTGGTCCCTCTTCACTCAATTTGCCAATCGTAGACGCTTTTGGTAACCTTCCCCCGGACAGGTGCCCAAGAGTTTTTTTTTCTATTTCCTGTATTATATTGTTTTTTACTTCCATCACTTCCTTAATCTGGGTGTTCCTTATTCTTTCTATTCTGGAAGTTCTTGCTGCTCGGTTCCAGAAGTCCATTTCTGTGCTAGCAGTTTTTTTTAGACTTTTCTTTATGGTCCAAGTCTCTGACCTATAAGTCATTATGCTAAGTACAATCGCTTAAAAAATATTCTCTCTTGTGACTGACTTTTTCCCTTCAATTTCCTGGTCAATGGACTCATTTGTGTCTATTAGGAGCCGAGATAATAAGTTTACTTCGTGCTACACTCCATCCCGATCTGATAGGATTAAATAAATAAATAGTAGGAGTGGCTACAAAGCGAAATCTACCTCGATCTAGAAACCTTTTTTAGATCTCCTTTGCGTGTCTACGTATTAAGCCTCGTAGAAGAATGGCGTTGGAGAGAGTCAGAATTTGCCGGTATGGCAAGTGTTGTTTAGAGAGGGTTGCCAAAATCCCCCCTAAAAATAGTTCCTTCATTCCACTCCAGTAACAAAGCTGATAATATTTTCAATTAATATAAACAAAACTGATCCAATAGAAAAAAAATTATCTGCATTTCAAAAATTTTGCTTATGCCATTTATATCCTAACCAGTATATTGTTTAAAGAAATATATTCTTTATTCAAGGACCTCAGTGAGAAGCAAATTAGAATTAAAGTGCGAGATATTGATGATAATATTCCAGTCTTTCTGAAAAATAACATTACTATTGGTAAGTCAAAGACGCCTTTTCTAGGTCGTTATCCCAAATTAACCACAAATAATTCAGTATATTATCTCTAATTTCATTTGTATGTAATAACTCCTTACTTATTGACATAATTTCAGGAGTGCGAATCAATGTTCCTCATGACACATTGTTGTATACTTTGAGCGCGGTTGATGAAGATGTGGATGCAGCACCAATAACATATGCAATAGAAAGTATTAAATATGAAAGATCAATAGGATTGCATAATTCACCTTCAACAAACACTACATTAACTTCTGCATTCTTTTTGGACAATTCTACCGGTGAATTGAGAACAGCTGCAAATATGGCGGAATATTATGATGGACATTTTACTATTAAAGTTTCCGCTTCGAATCGTGAAACTGACGGCAAAGCATTTACAGATATACAGGTAGCTGTTTGACTTTGGATTTAAGGGCTATCTGTTGATGATTGTTTTTTCGTATGCATATGTTATCAAATCAATTAATTTGTTGGCAGGTGTTCGTTGTCCGTGATAGAGGGTTAATGAAGTTTATATTTTCACAACCACCTGGTGAAGTGCGAGCTGGGCTCAGTAGTTTTAAAGGAGACATTGAAAAAGCACTTGCCTTACCAGTTTCCCTTAATATTTATGACGCAACGTTTCTTTCCAAATCGGATGGTAGCTTAGATTTCAGTGCAACCAGGTAAGAAAGTTCCGTCTCATCTTTATTCATTCAATTCAAAGTCAAACTTTTATGATATAGATTATTTACCTTAATCATTATCCAAAACTCTGTAGAGAAGTTTATTAGGAGACCACATTTTGTCCCATAGGATCCAATCACCTTTCTTTTTTTTTTATCTTGGCGCTTCTGTGCTAAACTCTAACGAGGTTTACTTCCCATCTGAGTTCGAAAATTGGTTTTTTGAAAATAGTGTGCGTGCATGCGTGGTGGAAAGCATAAATCAAAAGGAAAAATCTCACGATACAAACGATCTCACCACAGAAATTTCAATTTAAAGTACCTATTTAATGAATGGAGTTTTTTTAGTTTCTTACGAATTTCTTGAAAACTTTCCAATGATTTTCTTTAATCAAGTATAAGCTGTATTTAAGTCTGTCACTTTTATTTGAAATACTATTATGGAAGAATTCATTTTAGGATGATCCTCAGGATTTCCTTTAAAGTGCTCTTTTAGTGTATTATACAGTTCTAATGCCTATATAATCTTAATAGGAATTACATTTGTTGCTGAAATACTGAAATAGAAGAAAATCAATTGGCTGCTCTGGAAATGCGAATAAAAAGATCTTTTTTTTGTTTTTCTTTTTCAGTTTTCGTAAAAAAACTTTTTTACGAGATTATTGATTTTAAAGGGGGTTCTGGTGGAGGAAGGGAAATGCTAGACTTTCCAGTAAAGTGCCATTTTTGTGTTCGCTTCTAACTCCATACTATATTAATAAAATTAAATTTGTTGATAAAATTCCGAAGTGAAATACTTTAACTTTGGTCCACTTACAACTCTTATAAAGTCCTGTCACTTTCTTTTGTTACTTTTGTCTACGGTAATGATTGTTAAAGAGTTCTAGAGCCGGGGCCCCGTCATGCTTCCCCTTTCATTATTAATGACTTTCCCCAAAAGTATAATATTGAAGGCAACTAAATATTGAATAAAAATTCAAAGTTCTAACCCCAGATTTTACCTTTATAATTAAAAATAAATGTAATACATTTTTCAGTTCATGTTTTCAATTAGTCGGTGCGCACACTTTTGATTTGAAAGAAATGGAACAATTGTTATTACCTGGTACAAATCCAGAAATTGATGGCATATACGAAAAATACAATGTACAAAGCGTACAGGCAAGTATCCCATTTTAGTTTATGCAAATTATTAATTAACTATGCAGTACTTGTCGTTGATAGGAAGTGTTCTTATTAAGAAAAATTAAGAAATCTTTTTATAAAAAAAAAAAAATCTGCCATTTAACTGAATACATTTTAAAATACTACGATTAAGCTTCAAAGAGACTAATATGTATGCTCTTCTATTTGAAAAGAGGTTTACCAGTGACTTTTATTTTGGTTTATTTTATCTCCTTTAGGGATAAAATCATGTCGAAAAATATGTGGAACTAAAAATTTCTCTATAGTTATATCCATGTAATAAAATTAACAGATATATATATACCAACAAACACAGTTACAAATATTTATATACCACATTATGTCTAATAATTTATATTTACGGCACATTAGTGTCTTTATTAGCAAACAAAGGTAGACAAAATCAAAAATTAAGTATGTATTACAAATGATACTGTAAAAATATCTGAATCGTAATTCTGTATTTTCAGCGCTGTGCTCCTTTGTTGATAAAAGCGGAAGTAACGTGGGTGCAATTATGCGTACTTGGAATTGCTTGTTTCATTGGAATCGCTTCATTAATATCTGGCTGCGTTCTATGTTGTTCCTACAATAGGTAATAATACAGTTAATTTTGTTTCATTATTTATATATTTATGAAGTTAACATTGATATTTTAATGTTGTTTTTTTTTGGTTTTTTGGTAGATGGCAGCGAATAAGATGACATTTTACAAAGACTGCATAGTTGCCATTGTTTTTTGTTATAATGATTTCGTTAGCTGCTGCTCCAAATTATGTGAGCCATAACTTTAAGTGCCACGAAAAATTAAATAAGTAACCTATGATTTAATAGACGCTTTTCATTAAATGAATTTTAATTTGGTAGGAACTGTAATTGTTTGTGTATATGTTACGAGAATGTTGCTTATAAGATCAGAGTGCAACTCATAATGAAAAGAAGATAATCAGTGAGTTAGGAGTTAAAATTAGGAGATTCGATTGTAGAATTGTTTTAAAAAAAAAAAAGATGTGATGAACATCAGTGTTTGATGTAAATAGAGGGGTTGATGCGCAGCTCAAAAAAAATACAGAAAGAATATTAATGAAATAGTACTTTAATTAATAACTTTGATAAGGGAAGGGATTAGCTCAGTGGTAGCGCGTTGGACTCTCACGCGGAGATCCCGGATTCAAGTCCAGCGCTGCACCGTTAGTTTTTTCTTCGTAGGAGCCTCTACATCTACAGCTCACTGTCCGGTGATTGACAGTGTTGTCTGTAACGAGGGAACACTTTCCGGAGGCCGGCAGAGCACTGAAAACTCCGGGCGCCAATGACCCTTCACGCGCCTTAAATTAAAAAAAAAAGTACACTCTGGCAGTAATAACAGTATATCTTGATTTATTAAAGAATTTTTCTTATTTATAAATTAATAATGTACAATTTTGTATAAAAAAAAATTGTAAATAATGTGACATAAAATGTATATGTTTGTAAATTTTTCATTTTTGATTTGTAAATTTTCATTTTTATGTAAATTAAGAACAGAGATTTATTTCCCAAAGAGTATTCAAATTGTGTTCCATTTTTCCTATTTTACACTAAGGCGAGAAAACAAAAAATAAAAAACAAAAAACAGTCTTGGTGTATATCAAGGCAAATTTCAAAAATTTTATACCTCTACAAATGTTCCGTTTGGGTATTTTTGTAAGTATTTTCAAATGTTTTCATATCTAATTGCATTTGGGGTTTACCACTGGCCTATAGCCGTCAGAACCCCTTTACCCACCTCATCGGTCGGAAGAAGAAGAGGTGCCCAGGCCACACTGGAGGCTGGGATTAGCATGGATAGAGACGCACAAAGGCACTCTGCCTTATCCACCATGTGACCCTCCCGAACGAAACTCTCGTATAACGAATCCAGAAACCTGACGCCCGCTCAAAATGTAACCCGCTCAAGTCGTAAGCCACCGAAATCGTGACTTATTCGCCAAACCTACACGCCATAGCTGAAACCAAACTTAAAATGGAATAAGAGTAACTTCAACTTCATCATTGCTATGGAAATAGTATATATAATGAATACTTAGCTTACCTTCCAGCTGCGACTCGGCGAAGAAATTGTATATACAAAGGCAGCCGCTAAATATCTTGGAACAACGTTTAAAGTAAGATGAGCTTTGCAGAAAATATTAGGCAAGCAGCTGACAAGGATGAAAGTGATGTAGCCATCGGATGGGGAAAGTATCTTCACTTCTACTCTCTAGATGCGATCGACGATGCTGCTCAAATTTTGTTGGAGAGTGAAAGGTGAGCACTCCAGCGGGCTCTATTGAGCTGCAAATAGTGGGGTTTTCTCCAGATTCGATGGTTGTGATGATGGTAAGCAGGGATGACACACGGAGCCGCTTGCACATAATGCCGAGGAAGTAACCGAACTCAGAAAGGTAACAAGGTGAACGAGAGAGCGTAAGGTGCAGTGTGGCACCTTGCCTGAAGTAAAGTGAAAAACGGTTTGGGACTAGTGTTTTGCCGATGGGAAGTTTTCGTTGTTAGGATTTTATTAGACCCTACACTGTGGAGTGTACTTGTTAGACTCTAGCGTATCTTCGAGTAAACCGCTTTCGTAGGACCGAACTGCTGCTAAATGTTCTGAAATGACAGTGGGCACTTGCAGATATCCTATATAAATTTTTCTGTATGTTATAGTAACTGCACCCTCCATTAGTGATCAATAAGACTATCAATACACATTCATTTAATGTAGAACCTCATGAATAAAAAGGAGAACCCGTAAGTGCTAGGAAACCCCTGGCGGTGGTAACTGAGAATGTTCTCAGAACTACCATTTGTGCCATTGCATAATTGGGTAGCGAAGCTCGACTTACTAGAGATGCCGTGACGATTACATTCCCTCCATTTGTTAATTTACTCTTCTTCTCAAATAGACCTGATCGATTTCGCAGACGCTTCAGAGAAAGGATACAGGGCA